>JAWPHD010013811.1:0-65589 GCA_037043455.1 Cyrtodaria siliqua | reverse complement strand
CATAATTATACGTATATTATTCTTTCTTTTTTTTCTTTTTTTCTTTTTTATTAAAGGGTATGTAGCGACACAGCCAAACCATCTTTAATATTGAGAGGTTTGAAAAACTTGAATAAGGGTGAAAGAATTGACAGAATTCAATTCAATTCAATTCAATATCTTTATTTCCTCCATGCAGGAGAGGGGAAATAATATATAAATAATTTAAATATGAAAATTTACTGATTTATAGAGAAAATATGATAGCAACTGCATGAAATATATGTATACTTAATGACAATAATGCTTTATTTGACCATTAAACAAAATTGCATTCATTTTCAGTGATTTTCTTTGCTCTAAATGGCATTTATCAATATTCCAGGTATGATAATTTAGAACTATGACGCCATAGTTCTAAAAATGGCGGTTCCCCTACCAGTTTTAGAACAACCTTCAAATAGTCATATCTTTTTTGTTTATCATCCGATTCATCTTTTGTCAAGTTTTTCAGAACTCTCAATAACAGAACTTGTTTGGCTGTGTCGCTACATTCCCTTTAAAGTATGTTTTGACCATCTACATTTAGCTTGTCGATATATTATGTTTTCCTCTTAATTTTAGGAAAATGGCTGTCGCTTCAACCTTTTGTTTTTAGAACAAGGCTTCTAGAAGTTTGTCTTAAAAAAGCAAGCATCGTAGATGATCTAGACTAGTTTAAAAATAAATATAGATCAGATTGTCAAGTGATCCTTTATTTATGAGTTCATCTACACGATTGTCATGTATCCCTTTAAACACTATGTTTTTTCATAGGGAATAAAGCCTTTGATGCGTAAATTGGTTAGATTTTTTGTTGGAGGTAGAGATTCACGATTTCAATAAGATGCAAACCCTCCTTGGGCGTTTTCGGTTAAACATAATATTTGTTTAATTCAACCAATAGTATACGCCTATACTATTGATATTTGAGAACCAGGATAAGAGGAAATTTACATAAAATTTGTTTTTTAATCAAAATTATCAGCAAATATAATCATGAGACGTCCTTATTTCCATAATACATTTTGAGAATCAAAATGGCTACTATGTGCTTCATTTCAGTTCAGGTGTCTATTTTTTTTATTTAAACGTATTTATTTTACATCAATTGCAAAGCAAGTTCTTGCAACGTATATCAATCACTCTCGATGGCTTCCTGTGAAGAATCAGTACTAAGCAATGCAATCTCATTAAAATCAGACCCTTTATCACGCTACGATTCTCTACATTACTAAGGATCTGACAACACTGCATTGTTTCGGTATAGACTGCTTCACTGCGCATGTCGCGTTTCATTAAAACGCTGTTGAGCAGTCTGGGCTCTGTATTGAAAGAGACAATGTCCGTAACGTTTAGTGAATAAAACACAAAATAACTGCTTTGACAAGCATAACACACCAACCATTATTAAATATTTACTGAAAAAAAGACAGAAAAAACAACAACAAGTTTAACGGAATTTAATAGCGGATAAAACAATGTACCGACTCGTGGGATTGAATCCACACTAAAATTACACTCGCAGGTCAATAGTAGACGTCGCTATCAACTGAGTTAAGCGGGCCAGATGTACTTAGCTTACTTTTTAGAATATCTAATGTCGTAATAATTTCGTGAAAAGAACCACACGTCTACCACTCGTGAGGGATTTCTCTATAATCGATCCCAGCAGTTAAATAATCTCTATATACTAGGTATAAACTGTCTTATCCTGTGTTTCAATGCATAATTACTCTTAAAACAATAACAAAACGTTGTGCGACAATACCTGAAAACAGGTGACTTTTGTTTGGGGGGGCATTCAGCGTGTATTTATCTTTAAAATGCAATAGGTATTCACCTTCCAGAAATCTGTGAAAGTGTAATGTTATTTAAACTATAACCATGTGTAAAAAGTCCGGACAACAGGGGCCGAATTAATCGCCTACATTGAGTACCACCTTCCAAGTATTTGAATTGTAATGTGCCGGTACAATCTATTTGACACACTAGCTAAATCTAATCTAACCTATTTTTTATCGTAACCATCGACCAGAGAATATTTTCTTACAACTCCTCATCAATCAAATATGTGATTTTTTTTTTTCGATGATCACATAACTCTTTACCCAGAGTTGTCGTTCCTTGCTCCCACATACAACATGCGACTTTCGTCGAACACGAACACTGACACACTGCAATTAATGAAAATATACGCCTCAAAATAATGTAAGGACCATCTTTAGATTTGGTTCATTTTTTTTAAAGTGCTGTAATTGAACCATTTACTGTCTTTTATCCATTTTTAAGTTTAGTTGCATTCGTTCGCAATTGCTATTTTAACTTTGTATATGAATATGAAATCCAGAATATTAAAAATTAAGTAATTAACACTTTTATATTGTGTGGTCCTAAAGTTATGTTGAGGAGTATACCTCATCGCATCCGGTAGTCCCTAGTCAGCGGACCTAGTCTTTAATGGATGCTAACGAACCTTAAAGGGAGGTAATTTGATGAATTTTCACAATCGGTGCTGTGTTTTTTTCTGTGATTTTTTCGAAAACAACATATAAAGAATATTGTCTTGGACAGATTGAGGTAATGTTTGTAGATTTTAAGTGTGTTTTTTTACCAAAAATGCATGGTTTAAGAAAAAGGGGGATGACTCCCTTGTGTTCTGAAATTTTCAAAACAAATCTTTTGTTTGTGGTCGATCTAATTATTTTATAATTTCCTGTTTTGCTGTTTATACAATAAGGAAAAGAAAAAGGGGAACTTTTGTTATCTTTGCTCAGTATAGCAATATATCTGGGTAAGGAACTTGGAACAAAGTTTAACATAATGTCAGATCAAGTCACGTGTGTTAAAGGGATACATGGCAATCTTGAAGTATTTAAATTGGGTTTCTCGATTTACATATCCAGTATAATTTTAACTTTTACCCTGGTTACATTTAAATAAATCAAATTTTAATTATTCACTATTTCGTATTATTATACTATAAGTTTTAATATATTACTGGTGCAATAATATCAAAAATTAATAATATGCAAAAACAAATGGGTTAATACAATTCTTATAATTAACATTAATGATTGAACAAATGCAATTTATGTAGAAAAACTAAACAGGGCGCCGCTAGTTTTTAAAAAATCAAGATTGCCATGTGTCCCTTTAAAACAATATTAAAACAAATAAATAAAAAAATATGTTGTCGCGAAGACGTAAACATGCCACGACCGTTTTTCTTACCAGATACTTTCTTCCGCATTTTTAACATCAGTTCTTCCTACCAAACATTTTGAATAAAAGTGGTCAAATCCTTCACATGCGTTACATATTGATTACATATTCACCTTTGTAGCACGGCATGCTAAAATTACACATCAGCACAGAAATACAATCGTTCACATGTAAGGGATGCATGTGCGTTAGCGTGTGCATCATAGCACAAATAAACTGTTCACCGCTACCATGTGTAATTATAAGATTGCGTTATCAAAGCGAAACCTCAAAGAAACTGTTCATTACTACACTACCATGTGCAATTATGAAAACCATATAAGAGTCCATTTCATAATTTATAACCGATGCATAATAAGTATACGTATATTTATCAAATAACATGGCTTCTGGGAATGCAATAAAGCCATGACTTATTTCTCGTAATACACTAGAGTTTTACAAATGCAAATGAGGACCGAATCACTGTGAATTGAATTGAATACGGTACCTTCAGACGCCTTAATTATTTATCATTATTTTAAATCTTACTCCATAAATGAACGTTAGTAACGTTACATTTGGTTCAAGGTGTCGCATTATTTGTAGGGCGAACGCAGTTACAGCGGCGTAATGTAGCGACGTCATGTAAACAACAAAACGACGTCATGGGTTGTCTTACAAATTGCCGCCGCATATAAGGAAAATTGACAACATTAAAGTGAAACTATCACGTCGGAGGTGTGTTATGTGATAAACAGAATCTGACATTCGTGATTGTGTGTTACTGACTTTAATAAACTCGTTGGATAAAAAAGATACTCGGCAAGAGCTTCGTATCCTATCATTTTATCCAACTCGTTTATTAAAAATCAATAATACACAGACACTCATGTAAGATGCTCTATATAAAAAAATAAGAATACGAATCCGGGAGCGTGAATGAATGGAATAACTGAACCATAAGGAAATACATAAAACCTTTTATGTTGTGGTATTCAGAGGTAAAGAATGACTTCTGGCGTACAATGATTCTATAAGTAAAGCAAGACTTTGCTACATAAAGATTTCGGTAAAATGTGTTAAGTATACGAGTTGTTTTAATCATCCAAACTCTAGAAAATCTGGATTTAAATGGTGTTTCTGTAACGCACGTGGAATTATTCAGGTGGGTTGTTTTTTATATTAATAATAAATATTAATAATGAATAATATTGTGAATATAAGAAAACTTTGAATAAAATATCTTTAAGACAAACATTTAAAATATTTGTTTTATGCTGTATTAAAAATTAAAATGTGTGATTTTGGTTCTATTGTTCGTGGCCTTGTTTCAGCCAAAGGTTTTTCAGCATTAACATGGGCAATTTTAATAAAACGTACATCAATTATATGTCGTTAGAACTGGATTTTTATTGATAATAAAAATACCTTAGTTTTGTATTTCAGTTGAGAAAAAAATATCTTACAGCTAAATGACCATTTTGGTTGGGCTTTTTCCATTTAAGGACAGCAGAATATTAAGAAATCTGAAACAATTTCAGTTAGCCTTAATATTTTGCTGTACAACTTTCAGTGTCTTAATTTACATTTATTCAACACATTAAAATCATTTACAACTTTCAGTGTCTTAATTTACATTTATTCAACACATTAAAATCATTTTTGCTTAAAAATATACATTTTACTAGTTGAATGTGTCTTAAAAGTAAAAATAATCATTTGCCTGAAACAAGCGCCCCGAACAATATATTCAATCTGCATGTGCATTTTTGCGTGCGTGTGCGTTCTCTGGCTTACACTCTCTCTGCTCTAAATGTCACAAAAATTAGCAAAGAACGAGCCTGTTTATAAGCCATTTATTTTTGGACATGTCAACTAGACATTGGACAAATATATAGCAGAGACTGACAGAAATAAGAGTGTGCATTTTGTGATTAATGTAACAGGTAGAATACGAGATTATACGACACAACTACTTCCCCATGAGTACAAACGACCTAACACTTGAATTCGCAAGTCACTCCCGTATATTGCGAGAACAGGTAAGTGCATAGTTCGAAAGGTTGGATCAATGAAATTTATGAATTAACGTTGGCGGTTTTTATTTTGTGTGGCTTATCATGAAATTACGACACTAGTTATACGTGCAATTATTAAAGTAATACCGATAATCATTCTTTTCTTTGCAGTTTTGTGAATCGTGTTATTTGTATCTAGTTATGCCATTTCATTGTCATATAAATTGTAGAAATTATGTATAAAATAATCAAAGTATTAACTTTCTTAAAAACAATTACCGCAGCCGTATGGGTGATGCGAAAGTCATATCAATATACACGTGCCAAACAAATTTCAACAACTAACTCTAAAGCACTTAGAAACTATCTGCTATTGTATTACTGTAAGCTACGAAGTAGATTAAGTCATCGTACTAAAAGTTAGGATCTACTTTGTGGCAACGCTAAATGTAAAAACGTCGCTAACTGTAAAAACCTTTGTCGCTAAACGTAAAAAGGTTGACTTGTACGACAGCGATCTGATTCTTATGCATTAACCGGTTCTCGCTGCTTACAAATTCCCCATTCGTTCACGATTGACAAATTCCCAAGGAGTGTAAGTAGAACTGTTACAAATATAATTTCAGAGCGTATTTTGCATCCGTGGCTGGGATGGTAAATATCGCCTGTCATCGCTGCATGTTCGAATCCCACTGGGAAGCTCAACTTATAATTTTGAAAGTATCGGCTCTTACGGATGGCGGGAGGTATACAGTACTAACCGGGAAAATATGGGTGGTCTGCCTCCACTACGAAAAATCCAACGTCATATATAGCCTAAAACGTGCTGAAAATGACGTAAAACAGAATTCAACCATCAACGTATATGCCATATTGCTTTGTTTAACGTACAAAACGTGGATCAACGTTGTCTTTCTTTTTGAGGGTGAAAATCAAAAAGTATGCGCACAAATTCCTATTGTAGGTAGAAATGAATGGATCTTAATTCGATTTAAAGTCCCCTGGTGTCAGAATGTTCAATTTTAGAAGTGCGTTATTTGTAAGATTATATTTTCGCAGTGTACTAGCATGTACCGAATACACATTTTCAAACAAATTTAATTGCTTTTATCATTTCGTGGGCGCGACAAACGAGTTGGTATCTTGTTACATTAAGGCGCAAATTAAGCCACAATAACCAGGTGGGGGAAATATACCATTATCATGCTAATCAATTACACGATTGAAATGAAATCTGATCCGTTCTCAGTTAACGTCATTTATAATTAACTAGAACCAATGTGTACAACATATCAACACTTTATACAAATAAGTTAATAGATTAAAGAATAAAATAAAACCTGATGCATTCTCATATAAAAGTTATCAGTAACCCACACGAAATATTAACAAACGGTAATGTGTTATTTAAAATGTTATGTTGCCTTAAATGAAAGAAGACTGAAAACCGCTCGGTATCTGAATGATATTTTAAAAACTGACATCCTTCCTTGTCAACTATGCTGAATAATATAAGCATATCCTAACAAATTTTAGTTAATATTTCTGATACATCTGTTTCCTTCCACGATTTACATAGAAAATTGAGAAATAATAAGCAAAATGTATGACAAGAGAGATGATTTTAATTCGGATAGAGTTAATTATCCCACTTAGACAGGAATGTTCCCAGAGCAAACTATTTTGGGAGTTTATGTGTCTCAACTTATTCGTTTTTCTAGAGCTTGTAGTCGAGTTGATGACATTAATATTCGTAACCGTTGTAAAACTAAAAAGCTACTCCATCAGGGCTACCGTAACCATAAACTTCAACAATTGTCATTGTCGTAACCCTGATCTACCTTTAAAATATAAAAAGTAATTAAAAGGACTTTTCTGCGACAAATACTATCAGGGAGAAAGTATACTGTATACTTACTCCCTGATACTGTCATATCCTGATGTCTATGGTCAAGTGATTTATAAACATCATACGATCCTTAGTCATGATAACTTTCATACAACCTTTATTAAACTTGTTAAAAGTTTATCAAAATAAATTATGACCCTATCGTTTTCAACATACTGCATGTTTAGTGGTTGCCACATTTACAGTTCGCCACTATGCTTTCTTGTTTGATTGTGCGATGACCGGACATATGTTGAAACACATGATCAATGACGTGTACATAAATCCTCAAAGGACGATAGCGTTTGACGTTTGTCTCTAATCTTGTCGTTTCGTATTCTTAATTGTTTTTTCTCGTGTTGCTCTGTCTTCTGCCTAGTCATTGGATACATGCTTTGTGGCTTTCTAGGCTTTTTTATATTTCATATACACATGACCATATTTGTGTTATATTGCCTATCCATGTTGCCTAGTTTGTTAGAGGATATAGCCTGGTGGAGAATTTTTATTTGCACTGCCCCGTTTTATTGCGATGACAAAATGGTAAGACTCTTCTATGAAAGCTATATTTCTTGTTGGACATTTATACCTACTTATAAGTGTAAGGTTTGTTGAATCCTAGCGACATTTATACCTGCTTATAAGTGTAAGGTTTGTTAATCCTAGAACCTGATTACCCATCAAGGGACTTTTTGCCACTGGCCGTTTCAATGCGATGGTCCCATTGTCGTCCCTCTTATACCTTATGCTTATTCATCCTTCTAATTGTATTTTGTTTTGGCTGACTGTGGTCCTTGACGTCTCACAACACAGTTAATTTTACATTGCTCTACATCTGTAGCAGGACCCCTCTGGACCACTATAGAACTTCCTGAATTTTCTTAATTTTTTTATTTTTTTTTTGAACTTGAAGTCTGTTGCTCGAATTATCCTGCAAAAACACGGGGTTGACAAATTTGCTTTTTTTTAAATATCAATAGTTTGAAGAGACCCTCTTGAATTTGCCCATTTCACTTACATTTTCAAGTGTACCCGATATTAGATGTTCAGATCTGGGCTCAGAAACATTAAGGCATATCCAAACCTGGTATGAAATCATGAACTTTTCCCATTCTTGTCACCTGCAACAAAAAAAGAGAAACATTTTAAGAAATAAACAAGAACCGAATAACACAGGTTTTTAAGCGCCAGAAAGTTTCTACCGTGACTGGCAAGGGAAATAACTGTTTAGTGAGACCTTGAATGCTGCATGCATGTCCTGTCGACCTTGATAGTTACATTATATCTACTTTAGCAAGAAACTTGGAAAACTGCTAAGGTTAATCCCTTATTCAAACAGGCGCATCTGATAATGTTAACAACTACAGACCGGAAACATTGGGTTGGGTTTCCTTTAGATAATACTTTGAATCGCATTAGAGTTAATATAATTTTAATATTCGTAATCTTTGTTTAACTAAATAGCTACTCCATCAGGCCTACCGTTACCATAAACTTTTCGTAAAACCTTTGCAAAATTATTATCGTAACCCTGATCTTCTTTTCAAAAGAGGTTATGAGCCTACCATTTTGCAACGTACTGCATGCTTGGTGTTGGATCCATTTACAGTTCGCCACTATGCTTTCCTCTTTAATTGTACGATGACCGGACAGGCTGTGGACCCTATGATGACGTCTACTTAAAGTACAAAAGGACGGTGACGTTTGATGTTTATCTGCGGTCTTGTATTGTCGTGCCCCCCAATGGTTTATTCTCTTGTTGCCCTGGCTTCTTCCAAGTCACCGAGAACCTTCTTTGTGGCTTTCTAGGCTATTTTTTTTTTGTATTTATATATACACGAGCATCTTTGTGTTTTACTTATATTGCCTATTAATGCTGCCTTGTTGGTTAGAGAATAGTTCATGGCAGTAATTTCTTTATTCACACTGTCCCGTTTAATTGGGATGACAGTAGGGTAAGGTGAGGTTTGGTGCACCCTAGAACCAGGTTTAAACCCCAGCGGTCTTTTGCCACTGACCATTCCAAGGCGGTAGCCCTACTGTCAACACTTTTTGCGTTCGTGACGTCATATGCCTTTGCTATTACTAGTGCCATTCTTGTTTGTCTTTTTGCGTGTTTTGCGTTTTACTGTGCACTGTGAACGCTGCATTTCCTGTTCGATTTTTAAACTTAATTTTATTGTTTGCAATTTTAAATAAACCATCAACGAATTTAAATATTAAGACGATTATGTGGCGTCGGTTATTGTTGGCATGACGTCAACATTATTAATAACGTTAATATTTAAAGATGTCACTTCAGTAATGCAATATTAGCACGAAACAGGGAAATTGGCCGAATGAAAAAGAAAACAAGTGTTTAATGTTGGTTTTATTAATAATTTAATAGTAAACACTGTGCAATATGACAAATTATTCATTTGGATTCTTGAAAGAGGACATGGGCTCTAATTTATATTCAGGAAGGGAATTCCATGTCCACTGTCAGGAATCCGGCTAAAATCTCATAGATAAGTCTCGTGAAAGGCATATAAATGATAAATATGACCATTGGTTGTTGATGGTTTATAAATATGACCATTGGTTGTTGATGGACTTATAAATATGACCATTGGTTGTTGATAGATTTATAAATATGGATTTATAAATATGCCCATTGGTTGTTGATGGATTTATAAATATGACCATTGGTTGTTGATGGATTTATAAGATGGATTTATAAATATGACCATTGGTTGTTAATGGATTTATAAATAGGACCATTGGTTTTTGACGGATTTATAAATATGACCATCGGTTGTTGATGGATTTATAAATATACATATGACCATTGGTTGTTGACGGATTTATACATATGACTATTGGTTGTTGACGGATTTATAAATATGACCATTGGTTGACGACGGATTTATAAATATGACCATTGGTTGTCGACGGATTTATACATAGGATCATTGGTTGTTGATGGATTTATACATATGACCATTGGTTGTTGACGGATTTATACATATGACCATTGGTTGTTGACGGATTTATAAATATGACCCTTGGTTGTTGCTGGATTTATAAATATGACCATTGGTTGTTGTCGGATTTAAAAATATGACCATTGGTTGTTGATGGATTTATAAATATGACCCTTGGTTGTTGACGGATTTATAAATATGACCATTGTTTGTTGACGGATTTATAAATATGATCATTGGTCGTTGATGGATTTATACATATGACTATTGGTTGTTGATAAATTTATAAGTATGACCATTGGTTGTTGATGGATTTATAAATATGACCATTGGCTGTTGATGGATTTATACATATGAACATTGGTTGTTGATGGCTTTATACATATGACCATTGGTTGTTGATGGATTTATACATATGACCATTGGTTGTTGACGGATTTATAAATATGACCCTTGGTTGTTGATGGATTTATAAATATGACCATTGGTTGTTGTCGGATTTAAAAATATGACCATTGGTTGTTGATGGATTTATAAATATGACCCTTGGTTGTTGACGGATTTATAAATATGACCATTGTTTGTTGACGGATTTATAAATATGATCATTGGTTGTTGATGGATTTATACATATGACCATTGGTTGTTGATGGATTTATACATATGAACATTGGTTGTTGATGGCTTTATACATATGACCATTGGTTGTTGATGGATTTATAAATATGACCATTGGTTGTTGATAGATTTATAAATATGGATTTATAAATATGCCCATTGGTTGTTGATGGATTTATAAATATGACCATTGGTTGTTGATGGATTTATAAATATGACCATTGGTTGTTAATGGATTTATAAATAGGACCATTGGTTGTTGACGGATTTATAAATATAACCATCGGTTGTTGATGGATTTATAAATATACATATGACCATTGGTTGTTGACGGATTTATACATATGACCATTGGTTGCTGACAGATTTATAAATATGACCATTGGTTGACGACGGATTTATAAATATGACCATTGGTTGTTGACGGATTTATACATATAATCATTGGTTGTTGATGGATTTATATATATGACCATTGGTTGTTGACGGATTTATACATATGACCATTGGTTCTTGACGGATTTATAAATATGACTCTTGGTTGTTGATGGATTTATAAATACGACCATTGGTTGTTGTCGGATTTAAAAATATGACCATTGGTTGTTGATGGATTTATAAATATGACCCTTGGTTGTTGACGGATTTATAAATATGACCATTGGTTGTTGACGGATTTATAAATATGATCATTGGTTGTTGATGGATTTATACATATGACCATTGGTTGTTGATGGATTTATAAGTATGACCATTGGTTGTTGATGGATTTATACATATGACCATTGGTTGTTGATGGATTTATCAATATGACATTGGTTGTTGATGGATATATACATATGACCATTTGTTGTTGATGGATTTATAAGTATGACCATTGGTTGTTGATGGATTTATAAATATGACCATTGGTTGTTGACGGATTTATACATATGACCATTGGTTCTTGACGGATTTATAAATATGACTCTTGGTTGTTGATGGATTTATAAATATGACCATTGGTTGTTGTCGGATTTAAAAATATGACCATTGGTTGTTGATGGATTTATAAATATGACCCTTGGTTGTTGACGGATTTATAAATATGACCATTGGTTGTTGACGGATTTATAAATATGATCATTGGTTGTTGATGGATTTATACATATGACCATTGGTTGTTGATGGATTTATAAATATGACCATTGGTTGTTGATGGATTTATACATATGACCATTGGTTGTTGATGGATTTATGACCATTGGTTGTTGATGGCTTTATACATATGACCATTGATTGTTGATGGATTTATAAATATGACCATTGGTTGTTGATGGATTTATAAATATGACCATTCATTGTTAATGGATTTATTAGCATGACCATTGGTTGTTGATGGATTTATACATATGACCATTGGTTGTTGATGGATTTATAAGTATGACCATTGGTTGTTGATGGATTTATACATATGACCATTGGTTGTTGATGGATTTATCAATATGACATTGGTTGTTGATGGATATATACATATGACCATTTGTTGTTAATGGATTTATAAGTATGACCATTGGTTGTTGATGGATTTATACATATGACCATTGGTTGTTGATGGATTTATCAATATGACATTGGTTGTTGATGGATATATACATATGACCATTTGTTGTTAATGGATTTATAAGTATGACCATTGGTTGTTGATGGATTTATAAATATATATGACCATTGGTTGTTGACGGATTTATACATATGACCATTGGTTGTTGACGGATTTATAAATATGACCATTGGTTGTTGATGGATTTATAAGTATGACCATTGGTTGTTGACGGATTTATAAATATCACCATTGGTTGTTGACGGATTTATCAATATGACCATTGGTTGTAGATGGATTTATCAATATGACCATTGGTTGTTGATGGATTTATACATATGACCATTGGTTGTTAATGGATTTATAAGTATGACCATTGGTTGTTGATGGATTTATAAATATGACCATTGGTTGTTGACGGATTTATACATATGACCATTGGTTGTTGACGGATTTATACATATGACCATTGGTTGTTGACGGATTTATAAATATGACCATTGGTTGTTGATGGATTTATAAGTATGATCATTGGTTGGTGATGGCTTTATACATATGACCATTGGTTTGGTTGTTGATGGATTTATACATATGACCATTGGTTGTTGATGGAGATATACATATGACCATTTGTTGTTGATGGATTTATAAGTATGACCATTGGTTGTTGATGGATTTATAAATATGACCATTGATTGTTGATGGATTTATAAATATGACCATTGGTTGTTGATGGATTTATAAATATGACCATTCATTGTTAATGGATTTATTAGCATGACCATTGGTTGTTGATGGATTTATACATATGACCATTGGTTGTTGATGGATTTATAAGTATGACCATTGGTTGTTGATGGATTTATACATATGACCATTGGTTGTTGATGGATTTATCAATATGACATTGGCTGTTGATGGATATATACATATGACCATTTGTTGTTGATGGATTTATAAGTATGACCATTGGTTGTTGATGGATTTATAAATATGACCATTGGTTGTTGACGGATTTATACATATGACCATTGGTTGTTGACGGATTTATAAATATGACCATTGGTTGTTGATGGATTTATAAGTATGACCATTGGTTGTTGACGGATTTATAAATATCACCATTGGTTGTTGACGGATTTATCAATATGACCATTGGTTGTAGATGGATTTATCAATATGACCATTGGTTGTTGATGGATTTATACATATGACCATTGGTTGTTGATGGATTTATAAGTATGACCATTAGTTGTTGATGGATTTATAAATATGACCATTGGTTGTTGACGGATTTATACATATGACCATTGGTTGTTGACGGATTTATACATATGACCATTGGTTGTTGACGGATTTATAAATATGACCATTGGTTGTTGATGGATTTATAAGTATGATCATTGGTTGGTGATGGCTTTATACATATGACCATTGGTTTGGTTGTTGATGGATTTATAAATATGACCATTGGTTGTTAATGGATTTATACATATGACCATTGGTTGTTGATAAATTTATAAGTATGACCATTGGTTGTTGATGGATTTATAAATATGACCATTGGTTGTTGATGGATTTATACATATGAACATTGGTTGTTGATGGCTTTATACATATGACCATTGGTTGTTGATGGATTTATACATATGACCATTGGTTGTTGACGGATTTATAAATATGACCCTTGGTTGTTGATGGATTTATAAATATGACCATTGGTTGTTGTCGGATTTAAAAATATGACCATTGGTTGTTGATGGATTTATAAATATGACCCTTGGTTGTTGACGGATTTATAAATATGACCATTGTTTGTTGACGGATTTATAAATATGATCATTGGTTGTTGATGGATTTATACATATGACCATTGGTTGTTGATAAATTTATAAGTATGACCATTGGTTGTTGATGGATTTATAAATATGACCATTGGTTGTTGATGGATTTATACATATGAACATTGGTTGTTGATGGCTTTATACATATGACCATTGGTTGTTGATGGATTTATAAATATGACCATTGGTTGTTGATAGATTTATAAATATGGATTTATAAATATGCCCATTGGTTGTTGATGGATTTATAAATATGACCATTGGTTGTTGATGGATTTATAAATATGACCATTGGTTTTTAATGGATTTATAAATAGGACCATTGGTTGTTGACGGATTTATAAATATAACCATCGGTTGTTGATGGTTTTATAAATATACATATGACCATTGGTTGTTGACGGATTTATACATATGACCATTGGTTGCTGACAGATTTATAAATATGACCATTGGTTGACGACGGATTTATAAATATGACCATTGGTTGTTGACGGATTTATACATATGATCATTGGTTGTTGATGGATTTATATATATGCCCATTGGTTGTTGACGGATTTATACATATGACCATTGGTTGTTGACGGATTTATAAATATGACTCTTGGTTGTTGATGGATTTATAAATATGACCATTGGTTGTTGTCGGATTTAAAAATATGACCATTGGTTGTTGATGGATTTATAAATATGACCCTTGGTTGTTGACGGATTTATAAATATGACCATTGGTTGTTGACGGATTTATAAATATGATCATTGGTTGTTGATGGATTTATACATATGACCATTGGTTGTTGATAAATTTATAAGTATGACCATTGGTTGTTGATGGATTGATAAATATGACCCTTGGTTGTTGATGGATTTATACATATGACCATTGGTTGTTGATGGATTTATACATATGACCATTGGTTGTTGATGGATTTATAAGTATGACCATTGGTTGTTGATGGATTTATAAATATGACCATTGGTTGTTGACGGATTTATACATATGACCATTGGTTGTTGACGGATTTATACATAAGACCATTGGTTGTTGACGGATTTATAAGCATGACCATTGGTTGTTGATGGATTTATAAGTATGATCATTGGTTGGTGATGGATTTATAAATATGACCATTGGTTGTTGATGGATTTATAAATATGACCATTGGTTGTTGATGGATTTATACATATGACCATTGGTTTGGTTGTTGATGGATTTATAAATATGACCATTGGTTGTTAATGGATTTATAAGCATGACCATTGGTTGTTGATGGATGTATACATATGACCATTGGTTGTTGATGGATTTATAAGTATGACTATTTGTTGTTGATGGATTTATACATATGACCATTGGTTGTTGACGGATTTATAAGTAAGACCATTGTTGTTGACGGATTTATAAGTATGACCATTGGTTGTTGATGGATTTATAAATATGACCATTGGTTGTTGATGGATTTATAAGTATGACCATTGGTTGTTCATGGGTTTATAAATATGACCATTGGTTGTTCATGGATTTATAAATATGACCGTTGGTTTGTGATGGATTGATAAATATGACCATTGGTTGTTGATGGATTTATAAATATGATCATTTGTTGTTAATGGATTTATAAATATGATCATTTGTTGTTGATGGATTTATAAATATGATCATTTGTTGTTGATGGATTTATAAATATGATCATTTGTTGTTGATGGATTTATAAATATGATCATTTGTTGTTGATGGATTTATGATGGATTTATAAATATGATCATTTGTTGTTGATGGATTTATAAATATGATCATTTGTTGTTGATGGATTTATAAATATGACCATTGGTTGTTGATGAATTTATAAATATGGCCATTGGTTATTGATGGATTTATAAATATGATCATTTGTTGTTAATGGATTTATAAATATGATCATTTGTTGTTGATGGATTTATAAATATGATCATTTGTTGTTGATGGATTTATAAATATGATCATTTGTTGTTGATGGATTTATAAATATGATCATTTGTTGTTGATGGATTTATGATGGATTTATAAATATGATCATTTGTTGTTGATGGATTTATAAATATGATCATTTGTTGTTGATGGATTTATAAATATGACCATTGGTTGTTGATGAATTTATAAATATGGCCATTGGTTGTTGATGGATTTATACTTTAAGGATCATATATACATGTATCTTGATTTGGTAGCAGAGTTTATGGGGTTTGACGAAATGTAGACGTGTGATTCAGTACTGACAAACGTGCATGTGCCAAGTTCCGGACAATCCTAGTTTACACATGGTTTCATTACATTTTTAAAGTAACGTTTGAGCGATCATGTATCGTTTTATATTTTCAGGCATCAACTCTAAAAACGATTTTATGAATGAATGGTGAAAGATTTGCAATGGACAAACTATTAGCATTAGCTACATATTCTTGTGGTGAGTAGTAATACATTTATTTGTTTTAAAGATGCATGGCCATCCTTTTTGTAGTATTATCAATTAACAAATGTAACTCTTAAACATCATATGAACATTTCTTGATAGTCTTAGAAAGAAACAATAATTGAAAACCGCTACTAAGTTGTATGTAAAAATAAGTATTATTTGTATGACGTAGATACTACTTTTATCACTGCGTGACTGCACGGGGAAATGAGGTTAATCTGAATTGTATAGCTGCACAACTATGACCAAATAATTGATAAATACATTTACCTGTGGATTAATTTACCTGTTCAAAGTTTCCTACGTCATCAAATAAAATCTTATTTTCGCTTTTCACAGATATAGCAATGTGTAAATTGTAAATATCTATTGTTGTGTATTGATTTCGATTTAAATAAACATAAACATGTCCATGAAACAAAACATGGCCGGAGAACTTTAAGGACAAATTTCGAGCCTATTGTATTTGGGAGGGAGGGGGGAGAATTTCTATAGTTAACTGTAAATCACTGTTAGCCATGCAATTTCATGAGAACATTGTGATATTCAATTTTGATTCAGATTATGAGGCCCACCCAATAAAGCCATTTTGTGTGCAGTAACATATAAACACACAACAGAATGTTGTTCATTTAATGCTTTGCTATCATTCTTGTTCTAGAAACAATAAAGAAATATCAGACAAGTTTTGTATTATACTAGCTAAATTATGAATATGCTTTTCTAAATTACGAAGTTGTGTTTAGCTTTTCTTACCCAAGACAATATCTAATATAGCAATGTAACACAAAGAAAAAACTACAAGCGGGCCTCAATTTATATACCTGAGTTCATCGGTCATGGAGCATGCAGTCAGTAAATAACAAGATTCACATGCCTTTTTCAATGATCAAGTAGCGATGGGAAATATTAGGAAATATGTCCTTAAGCATCATTGATATAAAGGTATACATGATATACTACATATTTTGCTACATATCATATAATTCTCATATGATACTATTATATTAATAATATATTACATAGAAGGAGTGAATGAGTCTTATATAAAACCAATATAAAACTGATATGAGTATCATATGAAGTGATATTAGAGTTGATTATTTTTTCATAAAATTTATATATACTAAACCAAATTGCTAAGTATCAACCTAAGAATATGTCAATAATATTCTTATTGTTTTGTGTATTTTGAGCTTGATTAGAGATACGGTTAAACTGCAAAATAACGAGCGTAAATCGTCTGCTCTGATTGCATGAACATATTTTAAAACGTTTAAGTCAATGTGTTTTCTTAGAAATAAGTTATAACACTTATACAACTGGGTATATAGGATTTTATTAAGTACTTCGAATTAGTGAAGCTTTCGATGTTCCTAATTCTAAAATATGCCAGTTAAAATTATTTTGACATCATGTTTTACTAGCATTACCACTTCAAATGCGTTTGCAAAAGAAATTTTCGAAATATTTAATGTTAACGCTGAATTACAGTTACTTGAATTTCAAACAATATTCAATGTAAATGGAGGTAATTTAAGATTATCCATATTTTATTTTTTTATAGATGAAAAATCTGCGATAAATGTGTCAAATGTTTATGTTTTTTTCTATTATTTCATCCCAATTTTAAGAATTTTATATCTTTAAGCGATATTTGACTCAGGTTATGTGTTTTATCAGTACATTTCATGTTTTCATATGAAGGGAGGGTAACTCTCAAAAGATGTAACAATTTAAACAAAAAAGAAATGTTTTACAAACTATGGGTCAAAACAAAATACTTATCATATATCTATTCTAAAATATATTTAAAATAAGAAAATTAGTTAAGATACAAAAGTTGATACATAGCAATTTTGTTCAGTGTAAATAGAAACGAAATGTTTTAGAAACGAAACGTTAATGATTATATTCTCATATGACAATTTTATGAAACTCCTTTTATATAAATCGCATACTAAAACATTTCATATGAGAATTAAATTTGGCCTTAAAAGCCGGCGCAAGGGGCGGGAGAGGTGTTGCACAATATATCACCTATCATGAACAGACTCAGTTCGACCGAATCTGCTACTTGTCTCTATTGTTTGTTCCTTTTAAGTGTTCTCCTTTGTAGTATTTATTGACATTCACACTAAAGTCTAGCGTTTGTTTAGTTCTGTGTAAAATGTCGCCCCAACTACATATCAGTAGTGTTTGTACTTTTTACTTACTGTTCCTTTGATATCTCCGAATCCAGTTCTTGTGGCTTGAAAGCAGAATATCGCTTAAGCTGGTTCTATGGGAGCTTTAGAGGTGTTGCACACAATATTACCTCTCATGAACAGACTCAATAAAACAGAGTCTGCTACATTTCTCTATTGTTTGTGTTTGTTGCTGACACAGGGATCCCATTCTCTGTATTTATTCTTTTAAATAAGCAAGATTCCCATGCCTTTTTCAATGACCAAGTAGCGATGGGAAATATTAGGAAATATGTCCTAAAAGGGAATGTAGCGTCACAGCCAAACATCTTTTTTATTGAGAGTTCTAAAAAACTTGAATAAGGGTGAAAGAATTATCAAAATCGGATGATAAACAAAGAAGATATGATCATTTGAAGTTTCTGTTGAAACGGATATGGAAGCGGCCATTTTGAGAGCTATGACATTACGGTTCTAAATTACCATATATGGAATATTTATAAATATGAAAATTTACTGATATAAAGGGAAAAATGACAGCAGCTGTATGAAAAATATGTAATACTTAATGGCAATAATGCTTTACATGACCAGTAAAAAATGCATTCATTTGCAGTGGTTTTCTTCGTTTTAAATGATATTTATCAATATTCCATATATGGTAATATAGAACTATGATGTCATAGTTCTAAAAATGGCGGCTCCCATATTCTTTTTAGAACAACCTTTAAATGGTCATATCTTTTTTGTTTATCATCCGATTTTGATAATTCTTTCACCTTTTCCCAAGTTATACAGAACTCTCAATAATGGAGCTTATTTGGCTGTGTCGCTACATTCCCTTTTAGCACCATTGGTATTCAAGTATAAATTATATACTACATATTTTGCTACATATACATATCATATAAGTCTTATATATGATTATCATATGATAATATTATATTAATAATATATTACATAGAAGGAGTACGTGATTCTTATATAAAACCTATATAAAACTCACAAATCGTATGAATCAATAATTGAATTGATTGAATGTTGTTTAACGGCTCATCAACACAGTATAGGTTATTTAGAGCCGCCCCAGAGAGAGGGAAATGATACCTAGGAATATGGGAACAGTGCCCTACTCTTATTATCGAATAGATTCCTATGGTTCTTTAACGTGTTCGGAGGATAGATCGATACACGGGATCGCCCGGTTTACGTCCCCATCCGACGGACGAGGCTAAGGGAAAGTGTCTTGCCCAAGAACACACCGACGAAACTCAGTGGCACCACGGAGGATTGAACCCGGGGCCTCTGGTTATAAATCTGCCGCGCTACCGACTGCGCCATGCCAGCCCTCATGAATCAATAAGAAGCATAATCTGATTCTCAGTAATAGATAGAGTCTGGTCTCAGCGAGTTGGCTTATTTAAACACCGAGATGGGCGTAGCCCATCGAGGTGTTTAAATAACCAACGAGCTGAGACAGACTCTATCTTTTTTGTAGCATGGTGTACTTAGTAACACTGTGATGTCATAGTGACCGTACTCTAAATTCCAATATCCGGTAGTTGTAGTACGGCTTAGCCACGCCCCTTTAGTTACCCTAAATTAAACGATTTAATGCTCTGCATTCATCAAAGGAAATGTCACCGACCATGCTACAATATGAGAATAAAGGCATATGAATATTACATCATAAAATTTCCAGTGAAATAGTCGATTTTATGATTAAAATAAAACCTTATATTTTATTTGTTTATGTTTCACATGTGAGCCATAACCTTTTTTTAGACTATTGAATGTATATCATCAGCTTAGAAATATTCTTACTAAGAAAAAAGTCATGATTTTCAAAAATCTGCCAAGTACTTTAGGTAATTGTTGACATCTGGAGATTTCAATTTGGAGGTGTATTTTTAAAGTATCAAAGTTATGTCATTGGATTGGAAATCACTTAACTAAGATAATGAGTGTTAGTTTATTGAAATCGGTCAAGAATTTTAAAATGGCGAGTTTAAAATAAAAAGTTCACTGTACTAAAATAAGATATAAAAATCGAACAGGAAAAATAGCATTCAAGGACGACAGTCAACCATAAACACACACAAAAAACAAAGAACAACTTTAAAGATAAATAAAAGGCCAAATAAGACATCACAATCACAAAAGAATTGACAAAGGGCTACCGCATTGGAACGGTGAGTGGCAAAAAAGGCCGCTGGGGGTTTAAACCAGGTTCTAGGGTGCATTAAACCTCACACTTACCCTACTGTCATCCAATAAAACGGAACAGTGTAAATAAAGAAATCCTCGCCATGAACTATTCTCTAACCAACAAGGCAGCATTAATAGGCAATATAAGTAAAACACAAAGATGCTAGTGGATATATAAATACAAAAAAGCAATAGCCTAGAAAGCCACAAACTTCACCGCCCTTTTGAGCATTAGGTAGGCGTCATCATAGGGTCCACAGCCTGTCCGGTCATCGCACATTAAAGAGAACAGTATATTGGCGAACTGTAAATGGGTCCACTACCAAGCATGCAGTGCGTTGCAAAATGATAGGGTCATAACCTCTTTTGATAAACCTTTAAACAAGTTTAACAAAGATAGCGTGAAAGTGATCATGGCCAAGGATCTTATCACCATAGAAGTCCGGTTGTGACAGTCCGTGTCGCAGAAGAGTTCTTAAATTACTTTTATATTTGTAAATAAGTTGTTGACGTCGCCAAAAACATAGTTTTTTGGCATAAATTTCCGGGTTTTGAGTACATAATAATGCGAATATTTGTTGGTTTGTCGTGAGGTATATGATTTATTTTCATCCCCAACTAAGAAAACACAAACATTTTCACTCGTGAAAATATAAGTTTTCTCACTTCTCGATGAAAATAAATCCTATATTCACTCCAAACCAACTCATACCCTCTATATATTGGGAAACATTGCCTATTTTTTTGTGTTGATATTCCATGCCACGTCCACTACTGTTAGTATACGTTCTATTCTGTTTTCAGTTTTGATATGCACATCAACGCCTTGTTGTGGCAGAGAAGCCGAGTATGCGATGTCTGAAAACAAACGACTTAGTCCTGAAACAAATTACACATTAATTCAGTCGAAATTTATTATTTTTAATCAAAGAAAGCTGTTATCTTATGAATCACGAAATAAAGATCTTACTGACGAATTGTGGGTCATTAACCCTACAAAAAACGAAAAGAAAAATATAGTGGAAATGCAATTTTCAAATATTATTAAAAGTAAAGATGAAACAGTCATGCTATTCAAGACATCCGATTTTCAACTAACAACGCCCATGTATACAGGAGCTCCAACCAAATCCATCCAAACAGAATCTGTAACCACGCCTATGGTAACAGAAGCTCCTACTACGCCAATCACAACAGAGTCTATAACCACGCCCCTAGTTACAGAACCCGGGGCTCCCGAGATATCGACTGAAGAAGATCCTAACGGTAAATACCCAATTCCAACACACTTACCAAATCAAAAATGTTCCACTTCATGATTTATATGTCATATCAATTAATTTACTGTGATTTGAATAAATAGAATCGGGCATTATATGTTTAAATTAACTCTGGTAAGTAACTTTAGATAACATATTGCTGTGCTCCTTCCTGGTTAATAATAAGTCATTTTAGAAGCATTCATCATTTTTAGGGTAAATAGAATAGTTTGTTTTCAATTTTATGTCCGACCCACGCAAAACCTGAGTTACTCCACTTAAAGAGACTTTTCCCTTAGTTTGTTTCAAAATTTAATATATCATAGACTTTGACTGTGTGTTAGGCATGGGAAGAAACACATTTCTGCCAAATAAAAATATACATGTTTAGTTCTATCTAGTGTAATTATGGTGTGGTATAAAATTCGGATCCGACAGGATATGACTAAAATAAAAATAATATTTTTACTGAATATTTTTTGGACCCAGGCCGATATATTTGGACCGGTCGCGTTTCGGGCAAAAACATAATGTTAATTATGGTCTAGTCGTTTTGTTGGGTATACCTAGTTCAATAATTCTGGGTATACCTAGTTCAATAATATTTAACTTCGGGACGTATTTTCAACCACTTTCATCGTTTTTTGAGAATATCTAAATATTGCAACGTTTTATGTTATGGAACTAGGGTATACCATTCGAACTTTATACACACTACCTTTACGGAAACATTTTTTCTTCAAAGTTTCAAATAGGAGGTTCGGTAACCCGCAGTTTAAAACAAATCTGGCCTTTCTTACTGTTAGTATATAAATACGAGGTGTGTTCGAAAAATAACCTAGCCTGTATACTTGCTGAGCACGAGATTTACATGTTTCAAATCAATACGAAACGGTAGAATGAACATTCGTGTACATTGTGTATTAACTAAATTCACCTCTGGTCAGGAGTCGGTCAAAGATGCAAAAGTACTGGTAGACCAAAGTCTGCAATCGTCAAATATAATGGTGAAAAAATCAAGTCAGTCATTGATAAAGACGCATGTTATACTGTTAGACAGATAGCACAGATGTTAGCATCAGTTCATATAATTCTCAAGAAAATTCTTAAAGTTAGGAAAATAAATGCCCGGTGGATCTCACATTTATTGTCTGACGACCAGAAGCGTGCTAGGGTATGCATGGCAAAACAACTCCCGTAAAAGATCCCTGAATATAACAAAATGGTTTTTGATAATTTCATTACTGGTGACGAGATATGGGTTCATTTTTGTGAGCCCAGACGAAAAGCAGACAATGGGTATGGGTATGGGCAAGTAAAAACGTCAAACGACCCAGTATTGCCAAAAGAACAATGACCGTTAAAAAAGTATTGTACGCCATATTCTTCAGAAATAGTGATCCATTCATGCAAGTCGCTGTTCCAAAGGGAAACGGGTCTCAGGCAAGTTCTCAAAAAGTTAAGAAAAAAACTGTCAAAACGGCGTCAAATCACGGGTCTTAGGTATATTCATTTGCTGCATGACAACGCACCAGCTCACAAGGCCTCTATTGTAGTTGAGTTTTTGCAAGCGCAAAAGGTTAACGTGTTGTCTCATCCTCCATTTTTTCCTCTCTTCCCAAAGTTAAAGAAGCATCACATTGGGAAGAGATATGTCATCCAGAACAGCCCTGGGGTCCGAGATTAATCAATGCCTGATGGGTTTACCCATAAATGAGTATGAAAATTGCTTCAAGAACTGGGTAAAACTATTGAAGCAATGTATTAAGGTAAAAGGGGATTATTTCGAAGGTAGCTAGGCCAACTAAATGGTACGGAATTGGCAAATCTCTGAGAAAATTGACAGGTTGCATTATTTTTCGAACACACCTCATATCAACAAATTAATATCAATATACATTCAAGTGATATGAAAACGCAACACGGGAATTTCCGCTATATATTGTATATACAGCCCACTTAATTGCACATAATATTCCAAAGAAATCCCAAGATGTTTTTTAAAAAGAAAGTTGCAGTTAACTAGAGAAAGGACACAACTGTGATGTTATAGACGTTTTAATCACACTACACTTTGTAACAAGAACTTCATAAATGTTGAAGTAGCTCTTTGAAAAATTGAGCTAGTTCAGTACTGTATTTAACGTAAATAGTTTGCAAAATGTTGCATCCTAAGTTTGCTCACATGATTGAGCCAAACGCGTACTCTGTGAATAATGAAACATTGAAGGAATACTATTTGCTGTATTATTTGTTGTTTTAGTATTTGTTCCAAAAGGAAAGGTCTTACGTAGCCATGTACCATTCGATTAAAAGCAGCATATTGTACATACAATATATAGCGGAAATTCCCGTGTTGCGTTTTCATATCACTTGAGTGTACACTGACTGCCCTTATTTGGTGCTATGAGTGTACACTGACTGCCCTTATTTGGTGCTATTTACAGGTACGATCATGCTGATTCGACATAGGAGAGGAGCGCAAGGGGGTAACTATGCTTTATAATGTCATGCATCTCTCAAGAATAACGCACACTTTTCTGACTGCGTAATGCGTGGTCTAGTGGTAGAACGTCGGAATCCAGATCGAAGGGTCGTGGGTTAGATCCTCACCGTTACCATGTTATTTATCCTTGAGCAAGATACTTAATCCACAGTTTTAATTCGAGAGTAATCGATATAAGTTGAAGAATCTTGATGCGAAATCGATGTAAAAGAAATATGATCAAACTAAACTAACGCACACCTTTCTTTATTATATACATATATGGCTGGCGTGGCGCAGTCGGTAGCGCGGCAGATTTGTAACCGGAGGCCCCGGATTCAATCCTCCGTGGTGCCACTGAGTTCCGTCATTGTGTTCTTGGGCAAAACACTTTTCCTTAGCCTCGTCCGTCGGATGGGGACGTAAACCGGGCGGTCCCGTCGGTCTATCCGAGCACGTTAAAGAACCATAGGAATCTATTCGATAATAAGAGTAGGGCAGGTTATCCGTCCCCTCTCTCTGGGGCGGCTCTAAATAGCCTGTACTGTGTTGATAAGCCGTTAAACAACATTAAATTTAATTCAATTATTATATACATAAAAGTTAAATAGTGAATAGTATGATTGAGCTAAAACCTTATATTGTAGTTGTTTATATTTTCGCTGAAATGGCAACCTCTTCATTTAAAACAAGTTTTTACACTAGTTCATGTATTTTTGACTTCGCCTTTAGTAATTTCTCTTAAATATATACTTACTTACAGCTGTTCCATGAACAGTCAAAACACAGGAACCTATGCAATAATTGTATGAGGGATGTTCAAAACGTAACCGAACAAGTCTTCTAACTTCTAAATGGGTTTGCATTTTACCATCAACATTTACTAAATGAGTAAAAAAAAATAAGGCCAATAAAAATACCTGTGTTTCCGGTGGCCCGACCGACTCTATTTGTAAGGTGCCGACCCTAAAACTATTTTTTTTAAAAAAAAAGAAAATCATTATCACATAGCTTACATCATGGAAGTGAAAACATAAAAACATAACACCATTCTACTATATTTTCTGTAAGCCACTGGGCACTGGTGGCATAAGAAAAGTATTACCAACGTGGAAAATATTTAGGTAAGCCATGCTTGGAATGTCATATAATACATTCAGAGTTTAACGTTTTTATTTCAGGTTAACAATGCAATGCTAATTAACTATTAAACTAATTAGTCAAATGCATGTTAAACAAAAGTCTTCTGGTTTAAAGTGTCCTATTATTTGTAACAGGAATGCGTAATTTAACTGGGGCAGTCTTATACCGAGATAAACTGATGCCAACATCACAAAGAAACTTTCAGTTGTATCATCAACTTGTATGGGGTGTATGAGATAAATAGAATCTCACAATATCTTGCTAAAAAAAAAAGCCAAAAAAAAAAAAAGGCCTACCGACATACCCTATTTTTTTTTAGAGCATGCAATAGGAAACTAGGAAACACACCTGTTATTTTTGCCTAATGAATACAATACACATCCTTATGCTCGCATTTTTCACCTATGACAAAAAACAGGTCAATAAGCAGTTAAGACAATCACAGACAAGAAGTGTTTCAAGTAATTTCCGAGATAATGAGATATTTGCTAGGTGAAAACAAAGATTATTACTCGGACTTTATCCCTAGTAAGTGTATGAAAAATCGAAATGTTTTACAATAATTTCAATTAAATGCAGCCACATTGGTGTTTCAAATAAACAGTATTAAAATGAAGATGCATAGTGTACACAATAATGAAGGTTTTAATATAATTCTTCCTACAAATTATATTTTATAAAGGGCTGAAGTGAGATTAGCATCATCTACAAACACTTAGTGCACACTCTACGCAAAGTGAAGCTGGGTCATTTTGGTGTTGACTGGTTGGCCAAAATATTTTTATGATGTCATGCGAAAGTTATAAATAGCTGTCACAACTCTATGGAAAACCCATTACGTTCTAAAAACAATTATATTTCATTGCAGCAACGGTGACGACAGAGCAACCAACTACATCCGTGGCTCCAACATGTAAGTTTATGATACACGCTTATTGATCATCTTCTGAGATATATAGATTTTTTCTGTAAAATCGATGATTTCGAAATCAGTGTTTTAGATTAGACGGTGAAACTATAGGTATTAAGGTACGCGGCATGACTCTATTTACACTTTCCGGCGAAATCTCTAAAGACTTTACGCAAATACCTGTATAATACCCCCGCCCCGCTGCCCCAGCCCTCCCCTCCCCACTACAGTATTGCACTTAGCTAAAAGTAAGTATAAAAAATTCAGCATGTTCAGTACTCAGCTTTAAATTAGATAGTTTTCAGTACTCGTGGAAGTAGAGGGGTGGGGGTGAGGGGGGGGGGGGGGCGGAGGGGAGAAGGGGGAACCCCACGGGGTTGGAACCCCACACAGATGGACTTTTTATACTGGGGAATCTTATAGTAATCCACTTTTGCATAATTGTCATACAATTTGTCATTTATTACTTCACAATTTGTCATTTATTACTTCACAAAATGTTGTTCTTTGCTGTGTAGCCAATTTTTTATGAATAGAACTACTTGTATAGAAAATTGGGCGGGTAAAGAAATGGGTGTGTGGGTACTTAGATGCAAATATGCAACTAGAGTATGACTGGGCTAAACCATTACGTTTTTAAATTAAAGTCCTTAACGTGACATTTGCATTACTTATGCGAAACATTTCACATTTTGAAAATTGATGTATTTGCTTTTGACAATTGAGGCCAACTTGTTTGTCGAACCTTAAATTTTCAATCAAGTTTGTTATTATACAATAAAAGGCTATTCGTTAGGTGTTAGATTACAATAACCCATCCCTTTTTAGGATGTCTATAACACTTTATCTGTTGAATAAATTAAAATGTTATTCAAATTCCTTTTCCAATGAATGAATATAATTTATAAAAACCTATACTTTATATGATAGTTGTATGTGAGAGATTACTATCAATGGGTCGTATTGAAATCAAACAGCTAGCTAGGTAATTTATTATATTTTAGTTGATTAAAACCAGCGTACTATCTTAGCATCTAAAAAAGATCACTTCCGACACTCTACGGAAATTACCGAGTGAGAACGATTGAGTACAACGTGTCCGTGGCGTTTTACTTATGTAAACTTGTTGTGATGTTGCGCCGTAAAACAATTCAGTTCAGTACAATTGTTCAAATGAAAACAAATACTCCCTTATTTGTGTACAGAGATGGTATGGATATTAGTACTAGATGATAAATGCTTAGTCAACTCAAGTTACTAGTAGCAGAACGTATAATAGAAGTAGAAGAAGTAAAAATAGTAGAAGACGGAGGTGGTGTTGATTAAGGAGTGAAGGAGGAAAAAGAGAACGAAAAGAAACAAGAATATGTAGTGGGGTATAAATAGAAGGAAAGAAGAGGCAGAGAAAGACAAAGAGGAAGAAAAGGTAGCATTGGCGAGGCCATTTCCCTTATAATCTGACAGTGGGGTAGTGGGCAATAGATTATGATTTGGGCCACTCAATATTTTGGCAAACTATGAACTGACCTCCTAAAAATGTTATTGTATCCGGAAGTTGTACAATTGCAGGGAATAACAATTACAAATTGACAGACATAGAAAGGTAGTTACGTTATTGAGTTCATTAAAGTGTGTGAAAAACAAAATAAAATAACACATTTTGCAAATGTTCAGTTGGATCCTAGTGCCACACCCCCCCCCCCCCCCCCACACACCCACCCACTCCCCCACGTACGCACTCACACACGCATGACATCACAAACATAAAAGAGTTGACAATGCGGCTATCGCCTTGGAAAGAAAAGTGACAAAAAAAGTCGCTCGGGATTTAAACCAGGTTATATGGTGCATCAAACCACACTCTTATCCTATTGTCATCCCAATAAAACCTGAAAATGTAAATAAAGATATCCCCGCCATGTTATAATCTCTATCAAACGAGGCAGCATTAATATAAGATATAAATGATCATTTATATATGAATATAAAAACACATGAAAGTCTAGTATCATCAGACGAGGAGCAGCAGGTGTAGAAGCAGTAGACGTGGATTCAGATTACCAATGAGATTGAATGACGAGTCACCGGAGGCTCCGGGTTCAATCCTCCGTGGTGCCACGGATTTCCGTCGGTGTGTTCTTGGGCAAGACACTTTCCCTTAGCCTCGTCCGTCGGATGGGGAAGTAAACCGGGCGGTCCCGTGTATCGGTCTATCCTCCGAGCACGTTAAAGAACCATAAGAAACTATTCGATAATAAGAGTAGGGCAGGTTCCTGGATTCCTATGTATCCTTCCCCTCTCTCTGGGGCGGCTCTAAGTAACCTATATTGTGTTGATGAGCCGTTAAACACAAATTCAATTCATTTAGAATAATTCAAGATTTTAACAAATTTGGCGTTGTTTCCGACACCGATGAGTGCAGAAGTAATCCCTGACAGGATGGCGGAGGTGATTAAGATTAACTGCATAAAGATTCAGTCAGAGTAATTAAAGACGTGGTATTGTTTTAGACAACGATGAGTTCAGAGGTAATCTGTGTCAAAATGGCGAAGTAGGTTAAGAATAGCATTGCATGAAGATTCATAACATTAATTAACAATTTACAACAAAGTTGGCGATGTTTCAGATGCCGATGAGTGCAGCAGTAATCCATGTCAGAATGGCGGAACCTGTCTTGATGACGTGGACTCGTATACCTGTAATTGTGTTGTCGGTTACAATGGGTCCAACTGTGAAATCGGTAAGGAATATGTATATAAATCGGTAAGTAATATGTATATAGCTGACATCAGTTGTAATACAACATGATAATCGTTGATGCGTAATTCCGATATTGTAATTGTTGATGTATACTTCCGGCATGGTAATTGTTGATGTGTAATTCCGACATGGTAATTGTTGATGTGATATTCTGACATGGTAATTGTTGATGTGTAATTCTGACATGGTAATTGTTGATGTGTAATTCCGATATGGTAATTGTTGATGTGTAATTCCGATATTGTAATTGTTGATGTATACCTTCCGACATGGCATTTGTTGATGTATAAATTCCGACATGGCATTCGTTGATGTATCAATTCCGACAAGGAATTTGTTGATGTCATATTCCGACATGTTAATTGTTGATGTGTAATTCCGACATGGTAATTGTTGATGTGATATTCCGACATGGTAATTGTTGATGTGTAATTCCGACATGGTAATTGTTGATGTGATATTCCGACCTGGTAATTGTTGATGTGTAATTCCGACATGGTAATTGTTGATGTGTAATTCCGACATGGTAATTGTTGATGTGATATTCCGACATGGTAATTGTTGATGTGTAATTCCGACATGGTAATTGTTGATGTGTAATTCCGACATGGTAATTGTTGATGTGATATTCCGACATGGTAATTGTTGATGTGATATTCCGACATGGTAATTGTTGATGTGTAATTCCGACATGGTCATTGTTGATGTGATATTCCGACATGGTAAGTGTTGATGTGTAATTCCGACATGGTAACTGTTGATGTGATATTCCGACATGGTAATTGTTGATGTGTAATTCCGACATGGTAATTGTTGATGTGATATTCCGACATGGTAATTGTTGATCATGGTAATTGTTGTTAGATTGTATTGCTAACGTAATTTATAATAATAAGCGTTGAAAGTGAAAGAAATTAATTATGAATTGCAAGCATCGATAATCTCAAAATTCCTAAACTTGGTGTATAGAGTTCAATTAAAGTCACACTGGTAGAAAAAATAAATCAAACATTTTAATACCTTGTATGTACCGTTCCTAAGAAAGTATGCCGTTATTTCAGCAAGATAACGACTTAATATTCTTCAATGTGCGTTTATCATTATAAATTACTTGAGTAATCAAATGTAACACTCATATACTCTACTGGTGCGTTTTCATTGACCGCCAGTATCTATTACTCGTTTATTATACCTCACATAAAATGCTCATGCTAAATCCCCAGAGACAACAATGTGTAATTTCTTACTATCTCACGCGAGGGTGATAGTACAGGGTGATAGTAAATCGCAGGGTGATAGTAAAAAAAGTATCACATGCGCAGTTTTGATGCGCGTTGGAGTGCGTACGGTTTCGGTGACGTCATCGTCTCAGTATTGTGAAATGCTATTTTTAATTCATCATACCTTTAAAAGTACTTTACCGATTTTAATAAACTACTTCTCATTTTCTTAGTTCGTTATTTACAAGCTAACGCTATAACTTTCATAGACACATTTTGAAAAAAAAAATCTTTTTTTGAAAGAAACCCCCCCTCCCTCACAAAAACCCTGCAAAGTCAAATCTGTACTGAAAATTGAAAATTGTTATTGATTATCGCCCGAGGCGAACATATCCTTAGGGTCAACATTCTTACTATCACCCTCTCGTGAATGTAATATTTATATAATACTATTTTATTGACAATATATACGTTAATTGTGATATTTTGAAGTAATAGCAGCATTATTAGATGTAGAAGTAGTAGAAGAGGTAGTATTAGCTGTAGTAATATTGATGTAGTAGTAGTGGTGGTGATAGTAGTATCAGCAGCGGCAGCAGCAGTATAGTAGTAGTAGTAGGAGGAGGAGGAGGAGGAGGAGGAGAAGGAGGAAGAGGAGGACATGGACGAGAAACAAAAGGATAAATAATAAGCTAAGAGACTGGAAGTTGTAAAAGTAGAAAACGAATACATCTGGATCAATATTATCAGACAATGAGCAACAGCTGATATAGTGCAAGTAGACAAAGAATAACATTGCTTAAAGAGTCATGCATGACTAATTCAAGAATTAAAATACATATTTAATGTTGTTTCAGACATCGATGAGTGTGTTGGAAACCCGTGTCTTAATGGCGGCACATGTCATGGTCACATAAACTCGTACACGTGTACCTGTGTCTTCGGTTATGCTGGCCCGAATTGTAATATCGGTAAGTGTTTGCTTGAACTTGCGTGAGAGGTGTTGCACTTTACATTACCCTTCATGAACAGACTCAATAAAACCGAGTCTGCTACTTTTCATCTCTTTGTTTGTGTTTGTTGCTTCCATGGGATCCCCTTTTCAGTATGTATTGACATTCACACTAGCGTTTGTTTAGTGATGTGTAGCGGCCGTAAAAAGCCACCCCGACTACAGATTAGTAGTGTTATTATTTACTGGTCCTTTGGGATCGTCAAGCCCAGTCTGTGTGGCTTTAAAGTAGAATATCGCTTAAGCCGGTGCTGCGTGAGAGGTTTTGCACTTCACATTACCCCTCATGAACAGACTCAATATAACCGAGTCTGGTACTTTTATCTCTTTGTTTGTGTTTGTTGCTTCCAAGGGATCCTATTTTAAGTATTTATTATCATAGTCGTACATAGCAAATGCTCTTATTTATGTCAAAGCAAGTGCTCTTATGTTAACGTAGCATATTCATTCTAAATGTTCTTATGTGACCTTAAATAGAAAATGCTCTTATGTGACTTATCATATTCGTGCACAGCAAATGCGTTCAATACGTTACTGTCATATCAAATGCTCTTATGTTATCCATCATATTCATATATAAAAACTGAAAATTTAAATATTTACTTCTGTTCAGCCCGGGGCTAAAGGGCGTGAACGGTACCAAGCATTTTTCACTACCGTTCATGAACACTCCCAATCAAAACGAGACTGCAATATTGTTTGTATTTATCGTGTTCGGCAATTTCCAAATGTCTCCTTTCATACTCTTTCAAACACCCAGCGGTCATATTGTCAACCCTTTCATTTATGTTTGTGATATCATTTACACTGTCCCGTTTAATGGGATGACAATAAGGTAAGAGTTAGATGTGGTGCACCATAGCACCTGGTTTAAACCCCCAGTGACCTTTGTTGCCACTGACCGTTCCGAGGCGGTAGACCTAGTGTCTACCCTTTTGTGTTTGTGATGTCATATCTTGCCTTTTATTCATCTTTATATATAGTTGTTCTTTGTTCCTTGTGTGTTTGTGGTTGACTGTCGTCCGTGAATGCTACTCTTCCTGTTCGATTTGTATATCTACATTTAGTTATCCTTCTTATTGTTGTTCGTTTCGATGCGTGTTTATTGTTGTTTGTTTCGATGCGTGTTTATTGTTGTTTGTTTCGATGCGTGTCTATTGTTGTTTGTTTCGATGCGTGTCTATTGTTGTTTGTGTCTATGCGTGTTTATTGTTGTTTGTTTTGATGCGTGTCTATTGTTGTTTGTTTCGACGCGTGTTTATTGTTGTTTGTTTCGATGCGTGTCTATTGTTGTTTGTTTCTATGCGTGTCTATTGTTGTTTGTTTCGATGCGTGTCTATTGTTGTTTGTTTCGATGCGTGTTTATTGTTGTTTGTTTCGATGTGTGTCTATTGTTGTTTATTTTGATGCGTGTCTATTGTTGTTTATTTTGATGCGTGTCTATTGTTGTTTGTGTCGATACGTATTTATTGTTGTTTGTTTCGATGCGTGTCTATTGTTGTTTGTTTTGATGCGTGTCTAGTGTTGTTTGTGTCGATGCGTGTCTATTGTTGTTTGTTTTGATGCGTGTTTATTGTTGTTCGTTTCGATGCGTGTTGATTGTTGTTTGTTTCGATGCGTGTTTATTGTTGTTTGTTTCGATGCTTGTTTATCGTTGTTTGTTTCGATGCGTGTTTATCGTTGTTTATGTCGATGTGTGTTTATCGTTGTTTGTTTCGATGCGTGTTTGTCGTTGTTTGTTTCGATGCGTGTTTCTTGTTGTTTGTGTCGATGCGTGTTTATTGTTGTTTGTTTCGATGCGTATTTATTGTGGTTTGAGTCTATGCGTGTTTATTGTTGTTTGTTTCGATGCGTATTTATTGTTGTTTGTGTCGATGCGTGTTGATTGTTGTTTGTGTCGATGCGTATTTATTGGTGTTTGTGTCGATGCGTGTTGATTGTTGTTTGTGTCGATGCTTATTTATTGTTGTTTGTGTCGATGCGTATTTATTGTTGTTTGTGTCGATGCGCGGTTCTACTTTATCTACGTTCGTACACATGTAGAACATGGAGTAAACAATGGACTCATCGCCGGGGTAGGTAAAATGATTTAAAATATTATGATATTAAAGTTACTAGTGGTGAAATATATTAAAAAATTCTCTTTTCAAATCATTGTATACATGTTGACAGTTGTTATTTCAAAATGTACTGGTCTTAGTTTGAATACTAAAACAATACGTTGCTTCTATATGTCACGACAGCATACATGATTAAGTACGAACTTGACATCGGTTACCCTGTCTTCACCACTCGTTGTGTTGTGTATTGTCCATTTCACTGTTTAATTTGCTCCTTGTCTGTGGTGCAGTGTGGACCTACGGTGCTCTTGCGTTTGGGTGCTGTGATTTCTATATGACATTTTTCTCATTTTTCATTAAAAGATTGCAACATTTTTATTCAAAAAAATGTATGCAAATAACTAAATTAACTTTCATTTTAATTAAATTTCAAGTTTGATCGTACGTATGATAGTTTGTATAATTTACCGCAGGCAGAACGGATGACCACCCATGTTTGGAGGCATTGTAGGCGTACAATAAACTGATATGGATGTAAAATGTGTTTTGATGTTATCTAAGCAATGTGTGCTATATTTACTATTTAGTTTAAATATGTATTTTTCGATAAACAATATCAATGTCAGTCTACTTAATGGGCTGTTATGTATATATACATATATATATATCTATATTTTGTCCTCCTGTGTCTTGTAGTTTGACTGTCGGTGTTTTCATTTACTGGGTTAATCTATGCTCTCCTATATATGGAGGAAATACAGAATACTACCTGTCTACGTAATAGGCTGTTATATGCAAAATGTATTATTAGTTAAGTTTTATATTTTGGAGAACAATAAGCAATTACATATTTAGTTATGTCAGTTGATCTATCCTTTTTCGTTGTTGTATTTTTCGTGTTACTTTTGTTATACCTATTAACCGAGTTGTAAAATCTATAATGCAATTGATATTTCTATAGTGACTAATAAGTCTCATTAGGCTGGGTATTCATTTGTTTACTTAATATTGCCTATGATATACTGTATTGTTTTGTATATGTAATATTTTGTAACGATGTTATTTGTCAATTTAATAAAATAATAAAATATAAAAAAAATATATATATTTATTATGCTGTTGTCGTGTTATTATTATCATTACTATTACAATAGTTATATTAAATAACTAAATACTATTTTCAAGTAATAAATACTTGTCCAGTGGACACAGATCGCAGAAACAGTACGTGGAACCAAACCTTACCAGGACAGACAGTGATACAGTGGTGTGCGAACAATCGTAGCGGTGAGTACTGCTATATCGTCAGATTCGGGGTATATTGGTAGTGCTATATCGCGGGGTATATTGGTAGTGCTATATCGTCAGATATCGGGGTATATTGGTAGTGCTATATCGCGGGGGTATATTGGTAGTGCTATATCGTCAGATATCGGGGAAAATTGGTAGTGCTATATCGTCAGATATCGGGGTATATCGGTAGTGCTATATCGTCAGATATCGGGGTATATCGGTAGTGCTATATCGTCAGATATTGGGGTATAGTGGTAGAGCTCTATCGTCAGATATAGGGGTGTATCGGTAGTACTATATCGTCAGATATTGGGGTATATTGGTAGTGCTATATCGTCAGATATCTGGGTATATCGGTAGTGCTATGTATATCGGTAGTGCTATATTGTCAGATATCGGGGTATATCGGTAGTGCTATATCGTCAGAAATCAGGGGATTGTCAGTGGGTGCTACAACGTCATCTATGAGGGGAATATCAGTCAGTGCATCATATATCAGGGGAATATCAATGAGTGCTACAACGTCATATATCAGTAGATTATCAGTGAGTGCTACAAGGTCAGATATCGGTGGATTATCAGTGAGTGCTACAAGTTCAAATATCAGTGGATTATCAGTGAGTGCTACAAGTTCAGATATCAGTGGATTATCAGTGAGTGCTACAACATCAGATATCAGTGGATTATCAGTACTCTATCTTCAGATAGCAAGGGATTATCAGTGAGTGCTACAACGTCAGGCATTAGGAGATTATCAGTATTATATAATTAGATATCAGGGTATTGTCAGTTGCGATACAAACACTTGTGTATGTAGAATGTTTATTTGAAGTTATATACTAGTACCTATTTGAAATCTAGTTTCAAAAATAGTAAACATATAATTTAAAAGTGATGATCTGAAATAAGTTCAGACTAAAGCAGCCCAGTAATCGTCTTGTCACTGTCTTTATGACAAGGAAAACCAAATCGACATGTGGAAACATGCTTTCTTATTTTCTCATGTAAGACTAATGCGCATATTGTGTTCTATTTTCAGTGGAGATAACCCGCAGATGTGACAATACTGGCACATGGCTGTTACCTAGTTACAACTGTGTACGCGATAGTGTGCAAAATGCTCAAGCCTTGGTCAGTTATTAGTGTGCTATGACTTGTAGGGATCTAATTAAAATATTTTCACGACGATCTAAGTTATGTTTACGATTTAACGTTTGCAATTTACTCTGTTTGCTGTAAAGTTCTATGTCTTAAACGAGAAAAAGTGTCCTATTGAAATCACAGCACCCAAACACAATGGCAGCGTAGATCCGCACTGTACCACATTAACTTTAGGTTACATTGCACCATTGATTTTCCTTCTTTGTTTTATATAGGACGAATGAATATCAAGAGATAAAAAATGCGCATTTTTCTCCGTAGAAAATTTTAAAACACATATCAATCAAACGATCGAGCGTCCGCCAATATAAAAATGCAATAAAAACAGGGGGTCATGTATCATGTAAGAACAAGCCAATCTGTTGAATGACGTCACGTTCTATTTTGACACGTCACAGATAGATTTACCCCATTTCTACTTTCGCCCTACTGTCTATGTCAATTATAATTAAATATCTCAAACAAACACTAATCAATTTTCACAATACATCATTTCGCTCAATTATAGGTAATAATAACAAAAAGCAATCAAAAATATGCATTTTGTATCACTAGTAAGGCAGGGGAACGTTTTTTATTAGGCACTATTTGACTATACACCACGGAAGCACAAACGCAATGGTGCAATGTAACCTATACAATCAAAAGGACAATACACAACACAAGGATTGGTGAAGACAAGGTTACCGTTTGGAACGGTCAGTAGGAAATCTTTTATGGCCCACTGGTAGCGTAAATCGATTATAAGTGTACACAACCTAGCCATTACCCTGTCTTCAGGCCTCAAATAGACATGACAGTGTAAATAAAAGTACATCCCATTAAAAGGAAATCTCCAGCGATTAAGCCCACATCCAGAGAAATTAGGAAACGATAGACTTAATGAACGATTATTAGATGCAGATATATCAGTGCAACAGAATATCCAGCATTGCCGAACTCTGCCATCAAAGGGGAATAATATGGTTTAAAACTTGGAATTTCATACCTTACCCCCACGCGATCTGTAAGTAGGTTAATGAACTTTTGTCCCTCAGTTTTTTTTTGTCGTACCCTTATATTGTATTCTATTTGGATACAACTGCTTTGGTTGTTCAGTACACTTTTGGATAGTATTAGTTATTTATAATTATGTATTTGTATAAATCTTTACAACATTTAAGTGTATCGTTTGCTAACCTCTGGATGTTGACTTTATTGTTTGAGGTTTCTTTTGATGAAAAGTATTTTTTTTTTACAATTTCTTGTCAACTTGTGCGATAAAGGCATGTTAATAGCGAGGTTGTGTACACATAAAATCGATTTAAGCTAACCATACGACTGTATTGCCTACTGACCGTTCCAAGTCGGTAACTCTGTCTTCACCACTCTTTGTGTTGTGTATTGTCGTATTGCCTCTATGGCCTACTGACCGTTCCAAGTCGGTAACTCTGTCTTCACCACTCTTTGTGTTGTGTATTGTCGTATTGCCTCTATGGCCTACTGACCGTTCCAAGTCGGTAACTCTGTCTTCACCACTCTTTGTGTTTTGTATTGCCATGTTCACTGAATATATAGTTTGTTCATTTGCTTTTAGTATGTGGTATCTACAATACCATTGTGTTTGATTGCTGCGGTTTTTATTCATAATTTTGACGAAACATCATCAAAATAAACTGAACAATCAATGATTACAAATGTAATACACCTCTAAATACTGGTAAATGATAAACTTGGTCTTTATTCTATATGTTCAACCAAGTTTACTGTTAAAATTAAAGTATTTACCGTGTGATTATTTTGGAACCCTTCATATTATATATACATTTATGCAAATTGATTCAAAATTTTACTATATTACCTAAGGATAAAAACCGAGTAACACAACTTTTATCACCTAGTGAAAAAAAGGTAAAATCTCAACATTTTGGCAATGCAACGTATGGATCATTTACCTTATTATTATAAACTACTTCAGGTTTCTGCACTCACAAACACATCCTCCTCTAGTGGCGTGGAAAACGCGGTGCGAGCATTAGAAAATGTTTCTTCTCCTAACTCACAAGATGTAGACGGTACACTTACAGATGGGGAACTAAGTTCCATAACGTCATCTCTAGAAGCCATTGCTTTATTAGTGACGACAGAAACCTTAACGGATAGTGCAACAGATGTAAGAGTATTTAATATAAACATATTTCATTTCATGAACGCGTGCTCAGTAATATCAAATCAAGTAATTCAGTAATTACTGTATTGTAAGATGTGATTTTGAAGCAAATTAAGGATGAAATAATTAATACATGTTAGTTTTGTTTTCGTTATGTCGTTTGTAATGTATTCAATTGTACTTTTTTTGTGATTTCTTTTAAACAGGATTTCCTAGAAACTGCGAGCAATTTAATTGATGATTCGAACAGTGAAACGTTGAAAACCTTGCTGCAGGAGTCGGTATGTATTAGCGGTGTAACTTAGACATAACTGGCTCTTGCCATTGTCCTCGGTCAAGATCACTTTCATACAGTCTTCTTTAAACTTGTTATACAATTTAAAAGGGGTAGTTATGGCTATAATTGTGCAACACACTGCATGTTTAGTGATTGGCCCATTTAACGTTCGCCACTACGCTTTCCTCTTTGATTGTGCGATGATTCGACAGATTGTGGACATATGATGATGTTTACCAAAATCCTGAATAAAGGTAGTTAACGTTTAATGGTTGTTGTTCTGTCCTTAACACTTTATTCTCTTGTTGCTTTAGCTTCTGTAAGGGACCAGGCAATATTTATCGAGGGGTTGGGACCGGTGCACAGGTACTTTTTTGTCTCGACAAACCATGGGACGATACTTTTTTCCCCACTTGCCTGCCATGAGACGTACACTTTTTTAAGTCATTGTTTTTGCCAAAACGTTCAACAATACAAATACTGAAGCAGTGATATTAGACCATAAAAGGGTGCTTATCGACCAGTCAATATTTATCTGGGCGTTGGGACCAGTGCAAATGGCAGATACTTTTTTTGTCGCGATAAACCATGGGACGATACATTTTTTCGTTTGCTTGCTATGGAATGTACTTTTTTTGTTATATGACATTTTTATTTGCACCGGTCCCAACCCCCCGATAAATATTGCCTGGTCCCTAAAGTCATTGGGTACTTTTTTCGTGGCTCTCCGTGCCATTTATATTCATGTATACATTATCACATTCGTATGTTAATTATATTACCTATTCGTGCTGCCTTGTTTGTTAGAGGATATGACCTAGCAATATGTTTTTTATTTACAATCTCACGTAATTGAGGATGACAATAGGGTTCTAGTGAGGGTTTAAACTTGTGTACACCCTCCTCCCCACCCCCACACACCAGCGAATATGTTTCCACAAACCGCTACATGGCTGTATTTCCTTTGTCTACCCGTTTATGTTTATGATGTCATATCTTGCCTTTTATTCCTCTTCGTAGTTGTTGTTTGTTTCTGTGCGTGTTTGTGGTTGACTGTGGTCTTTGAATGCTGTATTTCCTGTTCGACTTTTATATCCACTTAGAGTGGTGTCATATGCTTTGCTTTTATTATCCGTGTAATTGTTTATTGTTTTGAATGACAGCGTTTTTTGAATACTACATTTCACGGTTACACGAAACACTCAAATCAATCTATTTCCTCCGAATCCACCCAAATCTATACCAAATCTACCCCTAAACCTCCCAAATCCACACCAAATATACCTTATAGGGTAGTAGAACGATGTTAATAATGCATGTTGTTATCACGATGTGTAAAAATAACGCACAAATTCATAAATCAATTTACAACTACATCTTCATTTTTCAAATGATTATTTTAATTGTTGATATTTGGTACAATAACATTATTGTTCTACCATATAATGCAGATTTGGTGTGGATTTGGGAGTTTTAGGTGTAGATTTGGTGTAGATTTTTGGTGGATTTGGACGAAATAGGTAGATTTGGGTGTATCGTGACACCCTACATTTCATCTATTTTACTGATAATGTCATGTTTTTAGGATACTGGAGGCGCTCTTATACGAGTTATCTCGGCAACAGATAAATTTGCAGAATCATTAACCAAACTGGTTAATGCATCAACTGACAGTAACAAGACGATCAAGATCACGAAGAAGAATTTAGGTACTGTTATAGAGTATTTTCAACCAACTCCATGTTTTGGAATTTGTCCATGTATTTCGAATGATACAAGAGAACCACTGGTGGTGTTTCTTAGGGTGCTCCCATACGAACACGCAGATGTAACAGGTGGTGAGAAATCACCAAAACACAACAGGTGGTGAGATATTACCACCGCTGGCATTTATTTCTTAGGATGCTCCCGGACAAACCCCCAAATGTAACAGGTGGTGAAAAATCACCACAGCTACACCAACAGTGGTGAAAGATCACCACAAGCTACACCAACAGTATACTCCCGGGCAAACCCCCAAATGTAACAGGTGGTTAAAATCACCACAGCTACACCAACAGTGGTGAAAGATCACCACAAGCTACACCAACAGTATACTCCCGGGCAAACCCCCAAATGTAACAGGTGGTGAGAAATCATGCGCTAACATTGACTTGAGCTGAGGGTCTCTGGCTAACCATTCTAGTCCTTCAGCCTCTGAGCTATCGATGACATCGGTTGGCTATTGACATTTTAACATTTACTTATACCTGGTAACATAGGGAACAGTTTTTACTCCATTTTATATTATAATCTTGAATATTTTATGAGTTACAGATGAAAGTCAAACACAAGGTATATAACTGATTTAACGCAACAGAGAGTCTGCCGAAGTTCTTATTAAGACATGTCTACCAAAGTCTGGCATCGGATACACATGGTTGATAATTTTGCTTGCGTACTATTGGCGTTTTATGCGTAAACGTCGACAACAGTCAGCGTTTTTAATGATTATTTGCGCACACGCAATGACGTCATACAATCGTTGATGCCATCAACACCAGTGTTGATGCCTGTGACCTTTATCTTCCCCATGTGGAAGATCAGACATCTTGTTATCAATCGTGAACGCTCGGCCAATCCCGTCATTCTTCGGGATCCCGCCTCGTGTTTATCACGGCGCTTCGGTATGTTCAAAATCTTGCCATTTTGATCGCCGGAAGGCAACGGCACATAAAATAGTGCACTGTTGCTATGTAAACAATATGACCGCTTGTCACACGTGTTGATGTATAATTTGCGTTCAGTGATTGTTTTTTACAATGCAGATGAAGGTTTTATCACTGCTTTCATGTAAATAAACTATTAATGGAGCAATCGGCTGAATAACATTCCAACATTTGGATGATAACTTAAATGTAAATTTGTTTTGGCGGGAATCTAAGGCGCGATGAATAATCTGCATATTGCTGCGAAGCAGTCTACGAGATGTTGCGAATGACCTTTATATCTGTGTAAAACGAGCATATCTTTATATGGTATGCAAGACAAATATAGTACCTTATGTTAAAATATGAATAAAATAAAATATGGTTAAAGCCATAAATCAGTATAAACGTATTTTACCAAAAGGTAGACTGCAGGACGGATTAATTAATTAATGCTAGATATATGTATGCTTAACTTTATAGGAATATTCTAAACAAAGTTTTAAATAAGCATAATGTCGAATGCGTTAATAAAATATATACACTCTTATATATTACCCGCATTTCATGAATCGGAAAAGTAATTTAACCCTTTTTTACAAACAATATTTCTTTTGTTAGAGATTTGCTTTGGATGTGATGTACTTTTATTTACACAGTTTTGTCAATTTGAGCGCTGAAAACAGGGTAATAGCGAGGTTGTGTACACTTAAAATCGGTTTAAGCTAACCAGTAGGCCTTATTGCCTACTGACTGTTCCAAGTCGCTAACGTTGTCTTCATCACTCTTTGTGTTGTGTATTGCACCTTTCATTATATACTAGTATTTAATTTGCTATTTGTTTGTGATGCAGTGCGGACCTACGGTGCCATTGCTGAGATTTCCATAGAAGTATTTTTCCATTTTTTCTAGCTTTAGCGATACAGAAATTCCAGTATGAAGACGTTCTGTTTCCAAATACATCCGATAACCAGATCAACAATAGGCCATGGATAAATGAGTCGTCAAGCAGTATTTATTTACCAGCTCAATCCTTCCCTGCTCAAAGCGGTACGTCCTCATCCATGTGTTTTTGAAACAGCTTTGAATTCTCCAACCATTTCTCAAACTATGATGTCCCTCAAGCAACATATAATGGGGTAACTTAGTCGATTTTACTAGAGCTTGTAATCGAGTTGAGGATTTTAACAATCGTTAGCTTTGTATAACTAAAATGCTCCTCAATCAGACCATAAACATCGAGAAGCCTTTGGAAAATTGTAATATATTATGCCTGATCTACCTGCAAAAAAAGTAATATATATGAACTCTTCTGCGACAAGAACTTTCGCACATACGAAGAAGCGGGAGTCACACAGGAAATGTAACGATCAAGATACGTAGTCCACGAACTATGGCATTTAGAACAATCAAACACAACAATCACGCATAGAGCAATCAAACACAACAATGATACATAGAACAATCACACACAACAAGGATACATAGAACAATCAAACACAACAATGATGCATAGAGCAATCAAACACAACAATGATGCATAGAACAATCACACACAACAAGGATACATAGAACAATCACACACAACAAGGATGCATAGAACAATCAAACACAACAATGATACATAGAACAATCGAACACAACAATGATACATAGACAAACCAAACACAACAAGGATACATAGAACAATCGAACACAACGATGATAGATAGAACAATCAAACACTACAAGGATACATAGAACAATCAAACACAACAATTATACATAGAACAATCAAACACAACAAGGATACATAGAACAATCGAACACAACAATGATACATAGACAAACCAAACACAACAAGGATACATAGAACAATCGAACACAACGATGATAGATAGAACAATCAAACACAACAATGATAGATAGAACAATCACACACAACAAGGATACATAGAACAATCGAACACAACAAGGATACATAGAACAATCGAACACAACAATGATAGATAGAACAATCAAACACAACAATGATAGATAGAACAAGCAAACACAACAATGATACATAGAACAATCGAACACTACAAGGATACATAGAACAATCGAACACAACAATGATACATAGAACAATCGAACACAACAATGATACATAGAACAATCAAACACAACAAGGATACATAGAACAATCGAACACTACAAGGATACATAGAACAATCGAACACAACAAGGATACATAGAACAATCGAACACAACAAGGATACATAGAACAATCAAACACTACAAGGATACATAGAACAATCAAACACAACAATGATACATAGAACAATCAAACACAACAATGATACATAGAACAATCAAACACTACAAGGATACATAGAACAATCGAACACAACAATGATACATAGAACAATCAAACACAACAATGATACATAGAACAATCGAACACAACAATGATACATAGACAAACCAAACACAACAAGGATACATAGAACAATCGAACACAACAATGATAGATAGAACAATCAAACACTACAAGGATACATAGAACAATCGAACACAACAATGATACATAGAACAATCAAACATAACAATGATACATAGAACAATCGAACACAACAAGGATACATAGAACAATCAAACACAACAATGATACATAGACAAACCAAACACAACAATGATACATAGAACAATCGAACACAACAAGGATACATAGAACAATCGAACACAACAATGATACATAGAACAATCGAACACAACAATGATATATAGAACAATCAAACACAACAATGATACATAGAACAATCAAACACAACAAGGATACATAGAACAATCAAACACAAAACATAACAATGATACATAGAACAATCGAACACAACAAGGATACATAGAACAATCAAACATAACAATGATACATAGAACAATCGAACACAACAAGGAGACATAGAACAATCGAACACAACAATGATACATAGAAAAATCAAACATAACAAGGATACATAGAACAATCGAACTCAACAAGGATACATAGAACAATCAAACACTACAAGGATACATAGAACAATCAAGCACAACAATGATACATAGAACAATCAAACACTACAAGGATACATAGAACAATCAAACACAACAAGGATACATAGAACAATCAAGCACAAAAATGATACATAGAACAATCAAACACTACAAGGATACATAGAACAATCAAACACAACAAGGATACATAGAACAATCAAGCACAAAAATGATACATAGAACAATCGAACACAACAATGATACATAGAACAATCGAACATAACAAGAATACATAGAACAATCGAACTCAACAAGGATACATAGAACAATCAAACACAACAATGATAAATAGAACAATCGAACACAACAATGATAGATAGAACAATCGAACAGAACAAGGATACATAGAACAATCATCGAACACAACAAGGATACATAGAACAATCAAGCACAACAATGATACATATAACAATCAAGCACTACAAGAATACATAGAACAATCAAACACAACAATGATACATAGAACAATCAAACACAACAATGATACATAGAACAATCAAGCACTACAAGGATACATAGAACAATCAAACACAACAAAGATACATAGAACAATCAAACACAACAATGATACATAGAACAATCAAACACAACAATGATACATAGAACAATCAAGCACTACAAGGATACATAGAACAATCAAACACAACAAGGATACATAGAACAATCAAACACAACAATGATACATAGAACAATCAAACACAACAAGGATACATAGAACAATCAAACACAACAATGATACATAGAACAATCAAACACAACAATGATACATAGAACAATGAAACACAACAATGATACATAGAACAATCAAGCACAACAAGGATACATAGAACAATCAAGCACAACAAGGATACATAGAACAATCACACACAACAATGATACATAGAACAATCAAACACTACAAGGATACATAGAACAATCAAGCACTACAAGGATACATAGAACAATCGAACACAACGATGATAGATAGAACAATCAAACACAACAATGATAGATAGAACAATCACACACAACAATGATAGATAGAACAATCAAACACAACAATGATAGATAGAACAAGCAAACACAACAATGATACATAGAACAATCGAACACTACAAGGATACATAGAACAATCGAACACAACAATGATACATAGAACAATCGAACACAACAATGATACATAGAACAATCAAACACAACAAGGATACATAGAACAATCGAACACTACAAGGATACATAGAACAATCGAACACAACAAGGATACATAGAACAATCGAACACAACAAGGATACATAGAACAATCAAACACTACAAGGATACATAGAACAATCAAACACAACAATGATACATAGAACAATCAAACACAACAATGATACATAGAACAATCAAACACTACAATGATACATAGAACAATCGAACACAACAATGATACATAGAACAATCAAACACAACAATGATACATAGAACAATCGAACACAACAATGATACATAGACAAACCAAACACAACAAGGATACATAGAACAATCGAACACAACAATGATAGATAGAACAATCAAACACTACAAGGATACATAGAACAATCGAACACAACAATGATACATAGAACAATCAAACATAACAATGATACATAGAACAATCGAACACAACAAGGATACATAGAACAATCAAACACAACAATGATACATAGACAAACCAAACACAACAATGATACATAGAACAATCGAACACAACAAGGATACATAGAACAATCGAACACAACAATGATACATAGAACAATCGAACACAACAATGATATATAGAACAATCAAACACAACAATGATACATAGAACAATCAAACACAACAAGGATACATAGAACAATCAAACACAAAACATAACAATGATACATAGAACAATCGAACACAACAAGGATACATAGAACAATCAAACATAACAATGATACATAGAACAATCGAACACAACAAGGAGACATAGAACAATCGAACACAACAATGATACATAGAAAAATCAAACATAACAAGGATACATAGAACAATCGAACTCAACAAGGATACATAGAACAATCAAACACTACAAGGATACATAGAACAATCAAGCACAACAATGATACATAGAACAATCAAACACTACAAGGATACATAGAACAATCAAACACAACAAGGATACATAGAACAATCAAGCACAAAAATGATACATAGAACAATCAAACACTACAAGGATACATAGAACAATCAAACACAACAAGGATACATAGAACAATCAAGCACAAAAATGATACATAGAACAATCGAACACAACAATGATACATAGAACAATCGAACATAACAAGAATACATAGAACAATCGAACTCAACAAGGATACATAGAACAATCAAACACAACAATGATACATAGAACAATCGAACACAACAATGATAGATAGAACAATCGAACAGAACAAGGATACATAGAACAATCATCGAACACAACAAGGATACATAGAACAATCAAGCACAACAATGATACATAGAACAATCAAGCACTACAAGAATACATAGAACAATCAAACACAACAATGATACATAGAACAATCAAACACAACAATGATACATAGAACAATCAAGCACTACAAGGATACATAGAACAATCAAACACAACAAAGATACATAGAACAATCAAACACAACAATGATACATAGAACAATCAAACACAACAATGATACATAGAACAATCAAGCACTACAAGGATACATAGAACAATCAAACACAACAAGGATACATAGAACAATCAAACACAACAATGATACATAGAACAATCAAACACAACAAGGATACATAGAACAATCAAACACAACAATGATACATAGAACAATCAAACACAACAATGATACATAGAACAATGAAACACAACAATGATACATAGAACAATCAAGCACAACAAGGATACATAGAACAATCAAGCACAACAAGGATACATAGAACAATCACACACAACAATGATACATAGAACAATCAAACACTACAAGGATACATAGAACAATCAAGCACTACAAGGATACATAGAACAATCAAACACAACAAGGATACATAGAACAATCAAACACAACAATGATACATAGAACAATCAAACACTACAAGGATACATAGAACAATCAAACACTACAAGGATACATAGAACAATCAAACACTACAAGGATACATAGAACAATCAAACACAACAAGGATACATAGAACAATCAAACACATCAAGGATACATAGAACAATCAAACACAACAAGGATATATAGAACAATCAAACACAACAAGGATATATAGAACAATCAAACACTAAACAATCAAACACTACACGGATACATAGAACAATCAAACACTACAAGGATATATAGAACAATCAAACACAACAATGATACATAGAACAATCAAACACACAAGGATACATAGAACAATCAAGCACAACAAGGATACATAGAACAATCAAGCACAACAAGGATACATAGAACAATCAAACACAACAATGATACATAGAACAATCAAACACTACAAGGATACATAGAACAATCAAGCACAACAAGGATACATAGAACAATCAAACACAACAATGATACATAGAACAATCAACCACTACAAGGATACATAGAACAATCAAGCACAACAAGGATACATAGAACAATCAAGCACAACAAGGATACATAGAACAATCAAACACAACAATGATACATAGAACAATCAAACACTACAAGGATACATAGAACAATCAAACACAACAATGAAACATAGAACAATCAAACACTACAAGGATACATAGAACAATCAAGCACAACAAGGATACATAGAACAATCAAGCACAACAAGGATACATAGAACAATCAAACAAAACAATGATACATAGAACAATCAAACACTACAAGGATACATAGAACAATCAAGCACTACAAGGATACATAGAACAATCAAACACAACAAGGATACATAGAACAATCAAACACAACAATGATACATAGAACAATCAAACACTACAAGGATACATAGAACAATCAAACACTACAAGGATACATAGAACAATCAAACACAACAAGTATACATAGAACAATCAAACACAACAATGATACATAGAACAATCAAACACTACAAGGATACATAGAACAATCAAACACTACAAGGATACATAGAATAATCAAACACAACAATGATACATAGAACAATCAAACACAACAATGATACATAGAACAATCAAACACTACAAGGATACATAGAACAATCAAACACAACAATGATACATAGAACAATCAAACACAACAATGATACATAGAACAATCAAATACTACAAGGATACATAGAACAATCAAACACAACAATGATACATAGAACAATCAAACACAACAATGATACATAGAACAATCAAACACTACAAGGATACATAGAACAATCAAACACAACAATGATACATAGAACAATCAAACACAACAATGATACATAGAACAATCAAACACTACAAGGATACATAGAACAATCAAGCACAACAAGGATACATAGAACAATCAAGCACAACAAGGATACATAGAACAATCTCACACAACAATGATACATAGAACAATCAAACACTACAAGGATACATAGAACAATCAAGCACTACAAGGATACATAGAACAATCAAACACAACAAGGATACATAGAACAATCAAACACAACAATGATACATAGAACAATCAAACACTACAAGGATACATAGAACAATCAAACACTACAAGGATACATAGAACAATCAAACACTACAAGGATACATAGAACAATCAAACACAACAAGGATACATAGAACAATCAAACACAACAAGGATACATAGAACAATCAAACACATCAAGGATACATAGAACAATCAAACACAACAATGATACATAGAACAATCAAGCACTACAAGGATACATAGAACAATCAAACACAACAAGGATACATAGAACAATCAAACACAACAAGGATACATAGAACAATCAAACACTACAAGGATACATAGAACAACCAAACACAACAATGATACATAGAACAACCAAACACAACAATAATACATAGAACAATCAAGCACTACAATAATACATAGAACAATCAAACACAACAAGGATACATAGAACAACCAAACACAACAAGGATACATAGAACAACCAAACACAACAATAATTCATAGAACAACCAAACACAACAATGATACATAGAACAATCAAGCACTACAAGGATACATAGAACAATCAAACACAACAAGGATACATAGAACAATCAAACACAACAAGGATACATAGAACAACCAAACACAACAATGATACATAGAACAACCAAACACAACAATGATATATAGAACAATCAAGCACAACAAGGATACATAGAACAACCAAACACAACAATAATACATAGAACAATCAAACACAACAAGGATATATAGAACAATCAAACACAACAAGGATACATAGAACAATCAAGCACTACAAGGATACATAGAACAATCAAACACAACAAGGATACATAGAACAATCAAACACAACAAGGATATATAGAACAATCAAACACAACAAGGATATATAGAACAATCAAACACTACAAGGATACATAGAACAATCAAACACTACAAGGATACATAGAACAATCAAACACTACAAGGATATATAGAACAATCAAACACTACAAGGATATATAGAACAATCAAACACACAAGGATACATAGAACAATCAAGCACAACAAGGATACATAGAACAATCAAACACAACAAGGATACATAGAACAATCAAACACAACAATGATACATAGAACAATCAAGCACTACAAGGATACATAGAACAATCAAACACAACAAGGATACATAGAACAATCAAACACAACAAGGATACATAGAACAATCAAGCACTACAAGGATACATAGAACAATCAAACACAACAAGGATACATAGAACAATCAAACACAACAAGGATACATCGAACAATCAAGCACAACAAGGATACATAGAACAATCAAACACAACAAGGATACATAGAACAATCAAGCACTACAAGGATACATAGAACAATCAAACACAACAAGGATACATAGAACAATCAAACACAACAAGGATACATAGAGCAATCAAGCACTACAATGATACATAGAACAATCAAACACAACAATAATACATAGAACAATCAAGCACAACAAGGATACATAGAACAATCAAACACAACAAGGATACATAGAACAATCAAGCACTACAAGGATACATAGAACAATCAAACACAACAATAATACATAGAACAATCAAACACAACAAGGATACATAGAACAATTAAGCACTACAAGGATACATAGAACAATCAAACACAACAAGGATACATAGAACAATCAAGCACTACAAGGATACATAGAACAATCAAACACAACAAGGATACATAGAACAATCAAACACAACAATAATACATAGAACAATCAAGCACTACAAGGATACATAGAACAATCAGACACAACAATAATACATAGAACAATCAAGCACTACAAGGATACATAGAACAATCAAACACAACAAGGATACATAGAACAATCAAACACAACAAGGATACATAGAACAATCAAGCACTACAAGGATACATAGAACAATCAAACACAACAAGGATACATAGAACAATCAAACACAACAAGGATACATAGAACAATCAAGCACAACAAGGATACATAGAACAATCAAACACAACAAGGATACATAGAACAATCAAGCACTACAAGGATACATAGAACAATCAAGCACAACAAGGATACATAGAACAATCAAACACAACAAGGATACATAGAACAATCAAGCACAACAAGGATACATAGAATAATCAAACACAACAAGGATACATAGAACAATCAAGCACTACAAGGATACATAGAACAATCAAACACAACAAGGATACATAGAACAATCAAACACAACAAGGATACATAGAACAATCAAGCACAACAAGGATACATAGAATAATCAAACACAACAAGGATACATAGAACAATCAAGCACTACAAGGATACATAGAACAATCAAACACAACAAGGATACATAGAACAATCAAACACAACAAGGATACATAGAACAATCAAGCACTACAAGGATAAATAGAACAATCAAACACAACAAGGATACATAGAACAATCAAACACAACAAGGATACATAGAACAATCAAGCACAACAAGGATACATAGAACAATCAAACACAACAATGACACATAGAACAATCAAACACAGCACGGAAACATAGAACAATCAAACACAACAAGGATACATAGAACAATCAAGCACTACAAGGATACATAGAACAATCAAACACAACAAGGATACATAGAACAATCAAACACAACAATGATACATAGAACAATCAAACACAACAAGGATACATAGAACAATCAAGCACTACAAGGATACATAGAACAATCAAACACAACAAGGATACATAGAACAATCAAACACAACAAGGATACATAGAACAATCAAGCACTACAAGGATACATAGAACAATCAAACACAACAAGGATACATAGAACAATCAAACACAACAATGATACATAGAACAATCAAACACTACAAGGATACATAGAACAATCAAACACTACAAGGATACATAGAATAATCAAACACAACAATGATACATAGAACAATCAAACACAACAATGATACATAGAACAATCAAACACTACAAGGATACATAGAACAATCAAACACAACAATGATACATAGAACAATCAAACACAACAATGATACATAGAACAATCAAATACTACAAGGATACATAGAACAATCAAACACAACAATGATACATAGAACAATCAAACACAACAATGATACATAGAACAATCAAACACTACAAGGATACATAGAACAATCAAACACAGCACGGAAACATAGAACAATCAAACACAACAAGGATACATAGAACAATCAAACACAACAATAATACATAGAACAATCAAGCACTACAAGGATACATAGAACAATCAAACACAACAATAATACATAGAACAATCAAGCACTACAAGGATACATAGAACAATCAAACACAACAAGGATACATAGAACAATCAAACACAACAAGGATACATAGAACAATCAAGCACTACAAGGATACATAGAACAATCAAACACAACAAGGATACATAGAACAATCAAACACAACAAGGATACATAGAACAATCAAGCACAACAAGGATACATAGAACAATCAAACACAACAAGGATACATAGAACAATCAAGCACTACAAGGATACATAGAACAATCAAGCACAACAAGGATACATAGAACAATCAAACACAACAAGGATACATAGAACAATCAAGCACAACAAGGATACATAGAATAATCAAACACAACAAGGATACATAGAACAATCAAGCACTACAAGGATACATAGAACAATCAAACACAACAAGGATACATAGAACAATCAAACACAACAAGGATACATAGAACAATCAAGCACTACAAGGATACATAGAACAATCAAACACAACAAGGATACATAGAACAATCAAACACAACAAGGATACATAGAACAATCAAGCACAACAAGGATACATAGAACAATCAAACACAACAATGATACATAGAACAACCAAACACAACAATAATACATAGAACAATCAAGCACTACAATAATACATAGAACAATCAAACACAACAAGGATACATAGAACAATCAAACACAACAAGGATACATAGAACAACCAAACACAACAATAATTCATAGAACAACCAAACACAACAATGATACATAGAACAATCAAGCACTACAAGGATACATAGAACAATCAAACACAACAAGGATACATAGAACAATCAAACACAACAAGGATACATAGAACAACCAAACACAACAATAATACATAGAACAACCAAACACAACAATGATATATAGAACAATCAAGCACAACAAGGATACATAGAACAACCAAACACAACAATAATACATAGAACAATCAAACACAACAAGGATATATAGAACAATCAAACACAACAAGGATACATAGAACAATCAAGCACTACAAGGATACATAGAACAATCAAACACAACAAGGAAACATAGAACAATCAAACACAACAATGATACATAGAACAATCACACACAACAAGGATATATAGAACAATCAAACACAACAAGGATATATAGAACAATCAAACACTACAAGGATACATAGAACAATCAAACACTACAAGGATACATAGAACAATCAAACACTACAAGGATATATAGAACAATCAAACACTACAAGGATATATAGAACAATCAAACACACAAGGATACATAGAACAATCAAGCACAACAAGGATACATAGAACAATCAAACACAACAAGGATACATAGAACAATCAAACACAACAATGATACATAGAACAATCAAGCACTACAAGGATACATAGAACAATCAAACACAACAAGGATACATAGAACAATCAAACACAACAAGGATACATAGAACAATGAAGCACTACAAGGATACATAGAACAATCAAACACAACAAGGATACATAGAACAATCAAACACAACAAGGATACATCGAACAATCAAGCACAACAAGGATACATAGAACAATCAAACACAACAATAATACATAGAACAATCAAGCACTACAAGGATACATAGAACAATCAAACACAACAAGGATACATAGAACAATCAAGCACAACAAGGATACATAGAACAATCAAACACAACAAGGATACATAGAACAATCAAGCACTACAAGGATACATAGAACAATCAAACACAACAAGGATACATAGAACAATCAAACACAACAAGGATACATAGAACAATCAAGCACTACAAGGATACATAGAACAATCAAACACAACAAGGATACATAGAACAATCAAACACAACAAGGATACATAGAACAATCAAGCACAACAAGGATACATAGAACAATCAAACACAACAATGACACATAGAACAATCAAACACAGCACGGAAACATAGAACAATCAAACACAACAAGGATACATAGAACAATCAAGCACTACAAGGATACATAGAACAATCAAACACAACAAGGATACATAGAACAATCAAACACAACAAGGATACATAGAACAATCAAACACAACAAGGATACATAGAACAATCAAGCACTACAAGGATACATAGAACAATCAAACACAACAAGGATACATAGAACAATCAAACACAACAAGGATACATAGAACAATCAAGCACTACAAGGATACATAGAACAATCAAACACAACAAGGATACATAGAACAATCAAACACAACAAGGATACATAGAACAATCAAGCACTACATGGATACATAGAACAATCAAACACAACAAGGATACATAGAACAATCAAACACAACAATGATACATAGAACAATCAAACACAACAAGGATACATAGAACAATCAAGCACTACAAGGATATATAGAACAATCAAACACTACAAGGATACATAGAACAATCAAACACAACAAGGATACATAGAACAATCAAACACTACAATGATACATAGAACAATCAAGCACAACAAGGATATATAGAACAATCAAACACAACAAGGATACATAGAACAATCAAGCACTACAAGGATACATAGAACAATCAAACACAACAAGGATACATAGAACAATCAAACACAACAAGGATATATAGAACAATCAAACACAACAAGGATATATAGAACAATCAAACACTAAACAATCAAACACTACACGGATACATAGAACAATCAAACACTACAAGGATATATAGAACAATCAAACACTACAAGGATATATAGAACAATCAAACACAACAAGGATACATAGAACAATCAAGCACAACAAGGATACATAAAACAATCAAACACAACACGGATACATAGAACAATCAAGCACAACAAGGATACATAAAACAATCAAACACAACAATGATATATAGAACAATCAAACACTACAAGGATATATAGAACAATCAAACACAACAAGGATACATAGAACAATCAAGCACTACAAGGATACATAAAACAATCAAGCACAACAAGGATACATAGAACAATCAAGCACAACAAGGATACATAAAACAATCAAACACAACAATGATATATAGAACAATCAAACACAACAAGGATACATAGAACAATCAAGCACAAAAATGATACATAGAACAATCAAACACTACAACGATACATAGAACAATCAAACACAACAAGGATACATAGAACAATCAAGCACAAAAATGATACATAGAACAATCGAACACAACAATGATACATAGAACAATCAAACATAACAAGAATACATAGAACAATCGAACTCAACAAGGATACATAGAACAATCAATCACAACAATGATACATAGAACAATCAAACACAACAATGATAGATAGAACAATCGAACACAACAATGATAGATAGAACAATCGAACAAAACAAGGATACATAGAACAATCATCGAACACAACAAGGATACATAGAACAATCAAGCACAACAATGATACATAGAACAATCAAGCACTACAAGGATACATAGAACAATCAAACACAACAATGATACATAGAACAATCAAACACAACAATGATACATAGAACAATCAAGCACTACAAGTATACATAGAACAATCAAGCAGAACAAGGATACATAGAACAATCAAACACAACAATGATACATAGAACAATCAAACACAACAATGATACATAGAACAATCAAACACAACAATGATACATAGAACAATCAAGCACTACAAGGATACATAGAACAATCAAACACAACAAGGATACATAGAACAATCAAACACAACAATGATACATAGAACAATCAAACACAACAAGGATACATAGAACAATCAAACACAACAATGATACATAGAACAATCAAACACAACAATGATACATAGAACAATCAAGCACTACAAGGATACATAGAACAATCAAACACAACAAGGATACATAGAACAATCAAACACAACAATGATACATAGAACAATCAAACACAACAAGGATACATAGAACAATCAAGCACTACAAGGATACATAGAACAATCAAGCACAACAATGATACATAGAACAATCAAGCACAACAATGATACATAAAACAATCAAACACAACAATGATACATAGAACAATCAAACACAACAATGATACATAGAACAATCAAGCACAACAATGATACATAGAACAATCAAGCACAACAATGATACATAAAACAATCAAACACAACAATGATACATAGAACAATCAAACACAACAATGATACATAGAACAATCAAACACTACAAGGATACATAGAACAATCAAACACAACAAGGATACATAGAACAATCAAACACAACAATGATACATAGAACAATCAAGCACAACAAGGATACATAGAACAATCAGGCACAACAAGGATACATAGAACAATCAAACACAACAATGATACATAGAACAATCAAACACTACAAGGATACATAGAACAATCAAACACAACAATGATACATAGAACAATCAAACACAACAATGATACATAGAACAATCAAACACTACAAGGATACATAGAACAATCAAGCACAACAAGGATACATAGAACAATCAAACACAACAATGATACATAGAACAATCAAACACTACAAGGATACATAGAACAATCAAGCACAACAAGGATACATAGAACAATCAAGCACAACAAGGATACATAAAACAATCAAGCACAACAATGATACATAGAACAATCAAACACAATAATGATACATAGAACAATCAAACACTACAAGGATTCATAGAACAATCAAACACAACAATGATACATAGAACAATCAAACACTACAAGGATACATAGAACAATCAAGCACAACAAGGATACATAGAACAATCAATCACAACAAGGATACATAGAACAATCAAACACAACAATGATACATAGAACAATCAAACACTACAAGGATACATAGAACAATCAAGCACTACAAGGATACATAGAACAATCAAACACAACAAGGATACATAGAACAATCAAACACAACAATGATACATAGAACAATCAAACACTACAAGGATACATAGAACAATCAAACACTACAAGGATACATAGAACAATCAAACACAACAAGTATACATAGAACAATCAAACACAACAATGATACATAGAACAATCAAACACTACAATGATACATAGAACAATCAAACACTACAAGGATACATAGAACAATCAAACACAACAATGATACATAGAACAATCAAACACAACAATGATACATAGAACAATCAAACACTACAAGGATACATAGAACAATCAAACATAACAAGGATACATAGAACAATCAAACACAACAATGATACATAGAACAATCAAACACTACAAGGATACATAGAACAATCAAACACTACAAGGATACATAGAACAATCAAACACAACAATGATACATAGAACAATCAAACACAACAATGATACATAGAACAATCAAACACTACAAGGATACATAGAACAATCAAACACAACAATGATACATAGAACAATCAAACACAACAATGATACATAGAACAATCAAACACTACAAGGATACATAGAACAATCAAGCACAACAAGGATTCATAGAACAATCAAACACAACAATGATACATAGAACACTCAAACACTACAAGGATACATAGAACAATCAAACACTACAAGGATACATAGAACAATCAAACACAACAAGGATACATAGAACAATCAAACACAACAATGATACATAGAACAATAAAACACTACAAGGTTACATAGAACAATCAAACACTACAAGGATACATAGAACAATCAAACACTACAAGGATACATAGAACAATCAAACACAACAAGGATACATAGAACAATCAAACACAACAAGGATACATAGAACAATCAAACACATCAAGGATACATAGAACAATCAAACACAACAATGATACATAGAACAATCAAGCACTACAAGGATACATAGAACAATCAAACACAACAAGGATACATAGAACAATCAAACACAGCAAGGATACATAGAACAATCAAACACTACAAGGATACATAGAACAACAAAACACAACAATAATACATAGAACAACCAAACACAACAATAATACATAGAACAATCAAGCACTACAATAATACATAGAACAATCAAACACAACAAGGATACATAGAACAATCAAACACAACAAGGATACATAGAACAATCAAACACAACAAGGATACATAGAACAACCAAACACAACAATAATACATAGAACAACCAAACACAACAATGATACATAGAACAATCAAGCACTACAAGGATACATAGAACAATCAAACACAACAAGGATACATAGAACAATCAAACACAACAAGGATACATAGAACAACAAAACACAACAATAATACATAGAACAACCAAACACAACAATGATATATAGAACAATCAAGCACAACAAGGATACATAGAACAACCAAACGCAACAATAATACATAGAACAATCAAACACAACAAGGATATATAGAACAATCAAACACAACAAGGATACATAGAACAATCAAGCACTACAAGGATACATAGAACAATCAAACACAACAAGGATACATAGAACAATCAAACACAACAATGATACATAGAACAATCAAACACAACAAGGATATATAGAACAATCAAACACAACAAGGATATATAGAACAATCAAACACTACAAGGATTCATAGAACAATCAAACACTACAAGGATACATAGAACAATCAAACACTACAAGGATATATAGAACAATCAAACACTACAAGGATATATAGAACAATCAAACACAACAAGGATACATAGAACAATCAAGCACAACAAGGATACATAGAACAATCAAACACAACAAAGATACATAGAACAATCAAACACAACAATGATACATAGAACAATCAAGCACTACAAGGATACATAGAACAATCAAACACAACAAGGATACATAGAACAATCAAACACAACAAGGATACATAGAACAATCAAGCACTACAAGGATACATAGAAAAATCAAACACAACAAGGATACATAAAACAATCAAACACAACAAGGATACATAGAACAATCAAGCACAACAAGGATACATAGAACAATCAAACACAACAAGGATACATAGAACAATCAAGCACTACAAGGATACATAGAACAATCAAACACAACAAGGATACATAGAACAATCAAACACAACAAGGATACATAGAACAATCAAGCACTACAAGGATACATAGAACAATCAAACACAACAATAATACATAGAACAATCAAGCACAACAAGGATACATAGAACAATCAAACACAACAGGATACATAGAACAATCAAGCACTACAAGGATACATAGAACAATCCAGCACAACAATAATACATAGAACAATCAAACACAACAAGGATTCATAGAACAATCAAGCATTACAAGGATACATAGAACAATCAAACACAACAAGGATACATAGAACAATCAAGCACTACAAGGATACATAGAACAATCAAACACAACAAGGATACATAGAACAATCAAACACAACAAGGATATATAGAACAATCAAACACAACAAGGATATATAGAACAATCAAACACTACAAGGATACATAGAACAATCAAACACTACAAGGATACATAGAACAATCAAACACTACAAGGATATATAGAACAATCAAACACTACAAGGATATATAGAACAATCAAACACAACAAGGATACATAGAACAATCAAGCACAACAAGGATACATAGAACAATCAAACACAACAAAGATACATAGAACAATCAAACACAACAATGATACATAGAACAATCAAGCACTACAAGGATACATAGAACAATCAAACACAACAAGGATACATAGAACAATCAAACACAACAAGGATACATAGAACAATCAAGCACTACAAGGATACATAGAAAAATCAAACACAACAAGGATACATAAAACAATCAAACACAACAAGGATACATAGAACAATCAAGCACAACAAGGATACATAGAACAATCAAACACAACAAGGATACATAGAACAATCAAGCACTACAAGGATACATAGAACAATCAAACACAACAAAGATACATAGAACAATCAAACACAACAAGGATACATAGAACAATCAAGCACTACAAGGATACATAGAACAATCAAACACAACAATAATACATAGAACAATCAAGCACAACAAGGATACATAGAACAATCAAACACAACAGGATACATAGAACAATCAAGCACTACAAGGATACATAGAACAATCCAGCACAACAATAATACATAGAACAATCAAACACAACAAGGATTCATAGAACAATCAAGCATTACAAGGATACATAGAACAATCAAACACAACAAGGATACATAGAACAATCAAGCACTACAAGGATACATAGAACAATCAAACACAACAAGGATACATAGAACAATCAAACACAACAATAATACATAGAACAATCAAGCACTACAAGGATACATAGAACAATCAAACACAACAATAATACATAGAACAATCAAGCACTACAAGGATACATAGAACAATCAAACACAACCAGGATACATAGAACAATCAAACACAACAAGGATACATAGAACAATCAAGCACTACAAGGATACATAGAACAATCAAACACAACAAGGATACATAGAACAATCAAACACAACACGGATACATAGAACAATCAAACACAACAAGGATACATAGAACAATCAAGCACTACAAGGATACATAGAACAATCAAACACAACAAGGATACATAGAACAATCAAACACAACAATGATACATAGAACAATCAAGCACAACAAGGATACATAGAACAATCAAACACAACAAGGATACATAGAACAATCAAGCACTACAAGGATACATAGAACAATCAAACACAACAAGGATACATAGAACAATCAAACACAACAAGGATACATAGAACAATCAAGCACTACAAGGATACATAGAACAATCAAACACAGCAAGGATACATAGAACAATCAAACACAACAAGGATACATAGAACAATAAAGCACAACAAGGATACATAGAACAATCAAACACAACAATGACACATAGAACAATCAAACACAGCACGGAAACATAGAACAATCAAACACAACAAGGATACATAGAACAATCAAGCACTACAAGGATACATAGAACAATCAAACACAACAAGGATACATAGAACAATCAAACACAACAATGATACATAGAACAATCAAACACAACAAGGATACATAGAACAATCAAGCACTACAAGGATACATAGAACAATCAAACACAACAAGGATACATAGAACAATCAAACACAACAAGGATACATCGAACAATCAAGCACTACAAGGATACATAGAACAATCAAACACAACAAGGATACATAGAACAATCAAACACAACAAGGATACATAGAACAATCAAGCACTACAAGGATACATAGAACAATCAAACACAACAAGGATACATAGAACAATCAAACAAAACAATGATACATAGAACAATCAAACACAACAAGGATACATAGAACAATCAAGCACTACAAGGATACATAGAACAATCAAACACTACAAGGATACATAGAACAATCAAACACAACAAGGATACATAGAACAATCAAACACTACAATGATACATAGAACAATCAAGCACAACAAGGATATATAGAACAATCAAACACAACAAGGATACATAGAACAATCAAGCACTACAAGGATACATAGAACAATCAAACACAACAAGGATACATAGAACAATCAAACACAACAAGGATATATAGAACAATCAAACACAACAAGGATATATAGAACAATCAAACACTAAACAATCAAACACTACAAGGATACATAGAACAATCAAACACTACAAGGATATATAGAACAATCAAACACTACAAGGATATATAGAACAATCAAACACAACAAGGATACATAGAACAATCAAGCACAACAAGTATACATAAAACAATCAAACACAACACGGATACATAGAACAATCAAGCACAACAAGGATACATAAGACAATCAAACACAACAATGATATATAGAACAATCAAACACTACAAGGATATATAGAACAATCAAACACAACAAGGATACATAGAACAATCAAGCACTACAAGGATACATAAAACAATCAAGCACAACAAGGATACATAGAACAATCAAGCACAACAAGGATACATAAAACAATCAAACACAACAATGATATATAGAACAATCAAACACAACAAGGATACATAGAACAATCAAACACAACAAGGATACATAGAACAATCAAGCACTACAAGGATACATAGAACAATCAAACACAACAAAAATACATAGAACAATCAAGCACAACAAGGATACATAGAACAATCAAACACAACAGGATACATAGAACAATCAAGCACTACAAGGATACATAGAACAATCCAGCACAACAATAATACATAGAACAATCAAACACAACAAGGATTCATAGAACAATCAAGCATTACAAGGATACATAGTACAATCAAACACAACAAGGATACATAGAACAATCAAGCACTACAAGGATACATAGAACAATCAAACACAACAAGGATACATAGAACAATCAAACACAACAATAATACATAGAACAATCAAGCACTACAAGGATACATAGAACAATCAAACACAACAATAATACATAGAACAATCAAGCACTACAAGGATACATAGAACAATCAAACACAACCAGGATACATAGAACAATCAAACACAACAAGGATACATAGAACAATCAAGCACTACAAGGATACATAGAACAATCAAACACAACAAGGATACATAGAACAATCAAACACAACAAGGATACATAGAACAATCAAACACAACAAGGATACATAGAACAATCAAGCACTACAAGGATACATAGAACAATCAAACACAACAAGGATACATAGAACAATCAAACACAACAATGATACATAGAACAATCAAGCACAACAAGGATACATAGAACAATCAAACACAACAAGGATACATAGAACAATCAAGCACTACAAGGATACATAGAACAATCAAACACAACAAGGATACATAGAACAATCAAACACAACAAGGATACATAGAACAATCAAGCACTACAAGGATACATAGAACAATCAAACACAACAAGGATACATAGAACAATCAAACACAACAAGGATACATAGAACAATAAAGCACAACAAGGATACATAGAACAATCAAACACAACAATGACACATAGAACAATCAAACACAGCACGGAAACATAGAACAATCAAACACAACAAGGATACATAGAACAATCAAGCACTACAAGGATACATAGAACAATCAAACACAACAAGGATACATAGAACAATCAAACACAACAATGATACATAGAACAATCAAACACAACAAGGATACATAGAACAATCAAGCACTACAAGGATACATAGAACAATCAAACACAACAAGGATACATAGAACAATCAAACACAACAAGGATACATCGAACAATCAAGCACTACAAGGATACATAGAACAATCAAACACAACAAGGATACATAGAACAATCAAACACAACAAGGATACATAGAACAATCAAGCACTACAAGGATACATAGAACAATCAAACACAACAAGGATACATAGAACAATCAAACAAAACAATGATACATAGAACAATCAAACACAACAAGGATACATAGAACAATCAAGCACTACAAGGATACATAGAACAATCAAACACTACAAGGATACATAGAACAATCAAACACAACAAGGATACATAGAACAATCAAACACTACAATGATACATAGAACAATCAAGCACAACAAGGATATATAGAACAATCAAACACAACAAGGATACATAGAACAATCAAGCACTACAAGGATACATAGAACAATCAAACACAACAAGGATACATAGAACAATCAAACACAACAAGGATATATAGAACAATCAAACACAACAAGGATATATAGAACAATCAAACACTAAACAATCAAACACTACAAGGATACATAGAACAATCAAACACTACAAGGATATATAGAACAATCAAACACTACAAGGATATATAGAACAATCAAACACAACAAGGATACATAGAACAATCAAGCACAACAAGTATACATAAAACAATCAAACACAACACGGATACATAGAACAATCAAGCACAACAAGGATACATAAGACAATCAAACACAACAATGATATATAGAACAATCAAACACTACAAGGATATATAGAACAATCAAACACAACAATGATACATAGAACAATCAAGCACAACAAGGATACATAAAACAATCAAACACAAAACGGATACATAGAACAATCAAGCACTACAAGGATACATAAAACAATCAAGCACAACAAGGATACATAGAACAATCAAGCACAACAAGGATACATAAAACAATCAAACACAACAATGATATATAGAACAATCAAACACAACAAGGATACATAGAACAATCAAGCACTACAAGGATACATAGAACAATCAAGCACAACAATGATACATAGAACAATCAAACACAACAATGATACATAGAACAATCAAGCACTACAAGGATACATTAGAACAATCAAGCACAACAAGGATACATAGAACAATCAAGCACAGCACGGATACATAGAACAATCAAACACAACAAGGATATATAAAACAATCAAACACTACAAGGATATATAGAACAATCAAACACAACAAGGATACATAGAACAATCAAACACAACAAGGATATATAGAACAATCAAACACAACAAGGATACATAGAACAATCAAACACAACAAGGATATATAGAACAATCAAACACTACAAGGATACATAGAACAATCAAGCACTACAAGGATACATAGAACAATCAAGCACAACAAGGATACATAGAACAATCAAACACAGCACGGATACATAGAACAATCAAACACAACAAGGATATATAGAACAATCAAACACTACAATGATACATAGAACAATCAAACAAAACAATGATATATAGAACAATCAAACATAACAATAATACATAGAACAATCAAGCACTACAAGGATACATAGAACAATCAAACACAACAAGGATACATAGAACAACCAAACACAACAATGATACATAGAACAATCAAGCACAACAAGGATACATAGAACAATCAAGCACTACAAGGATACATAGAACAATCAAACACAACAATGATACATAGAACAATCAAACACTACAAGGATACATAGAACAATCAAACACTACAAGGATACATAGAACAATCAAACACAACAATGATACATAGAACAATCAAACACACCATGA
>JAWPHD010013810.1:0-65591 GCA_037043455.1 Cyrtodaria siliqua | reverse complement strand
ATGGGAAAGCCTATATTAGCAGGATTTTATAACTGAAATTTCGACACTAAAACACGTTTAAAAACTTTTTTTACTGAAAAAATGCAATATCCTGTTTAAAATTACCTATTAAATGTTTTAATTTTACAATATGCAAACTTTTTAAGCTGAAATTAAGGTTTTATTTCATACCTCAGACAACCCCATTTTCGCTTCTTGGAGAAGGGGTTGGATTGGGTATGAAAGTTAATACTCGGACCACATAATGCTTGCGTCTAACTTCTTACTTAGGTAAGTGACACTTTTTCCAACTCCAATGTTAGAAGTTAGTTGTGTTGAATTGAGCTGATTTGGGTTTCAACGCGGAAAAACACGTTATATTCGCAAACAGGAATGAGAATTCTAGGTCCGCCCTCCGTTTACATCTGGATATCAAAATTGCAGAATGTGCCTGGAACCTTCCACGGACGGGTGGAATTGCTTGCGAACGGGCGGACGGACGGACAGACGTCGACGAACTGAGAGACTCATAACAATATTTGTATATCAGAAATAATATAAGTTCGTCCGTTCGTCTCTCCTTCCTTCAGCCCGTTCGTCCGTCATTTCCCATTTCAAAATCGATTTTAATAATCTGTAGTCTGTATTGACTACTGACCGTACCAAGTCTGTAACACTTTATGTTAGGTATTGTCCTTTTCTTTGACATTTTAAATATGCACCCCAACCCTCCAACCACCACTCTCTCCCACCACCCATCTCCCACCACCACTTCTGCAACGGCTGGAGCGATATTCGATTTTAAAGCCATACATATGGGACAACATGATGTCATACGTAGTACCACTAAATATGATTAAAACCATTAATCCCCTTCTAAAAAGTAAAACAAAATTCATCTTAATTAAAGAATTAAAATGGTTGTAAGCAAGGATGTCGAACACATATATATTTCGGTGCAGCTTTTTTGCGCATCAGTTGAAAATTGTACGCTGTTTAAAAGAGGTAAAAAAAAATCAATAAAAAAAATAAATAAATAAAACATTCATAACTAGTATCATACGCCGTTTTATTTGATTTATGAATATGCATCAATCTTTCTTTAATTTTAACTTTTTAAAATAATTAAACATATCTGCTACTAACATTCCAAATTGAAAGTATGTCGTCCACTCACCCATGTATATATTAAATGTGTTGCATTCAGCGTCACAACTTTACAAATCAGCATCACATTTCGGCCTTTTTATTTGCAACGCTATGGTTTTATCATTGATTCCTCATTAGTATCCTTCTTAACATATACATTATAAAAGTTGACCAGAATATCCCATCAAAAAGAAACACAAATACATGCTTTTAAAACTCATAAATTCTAGCTTGTAAATGATAAACGTTCTTACCTAATTCAAGGAAACAAATTAAAGAAACCAACTGTTTTAAACACATGTTGAGATTTTCTGGCATGCTCCCCCATCCATCTAACACCGAGTCCGATCTAATAATGAAATATGGCCGTATCGTCTGTCATATCGATTATATTATGGTATCTGCTTTAAGTGACTGTACGCAGTTTGGGGTAAAATAGAATGAATGAATGAATGGTGTTTTACGGCACGTCGACACAAAAATCATATTGTGCGCAAACAACAGATGAAAGATGAAGAAATGAAGTTGTAAATAAAAATTAATTCAAATATATGAATATAAAACTATTTACAAATAAGGGATGATAAACTATGTATAAATGTAAATCAACAATGAATTAAAAAGGTTATATGGCGCCATCAGGAATGAACATTCCAGGAACACTCTGTATTTACCCTACATACCGACCAAAATATGCCTTCTCATCTACAGAACTGCAGAGTTGCTGCAAATTATATTGTAAACATTCATATTTCGCTGAAGCCACGAACATTCTTTTCAGCCACCACTCAAGTAAACCTGAAACAATACAGGGATGATGATGAAGACCTTTAATGACCATGGCAACAATGACAACATGAACATGAATTCGGGGGGATTTTCCCAATCTACTTAGATAAACAGTGGCCCTATTCTTGCCCCGGAAACAAACGGGGCTTTATTTGACATGGTTTAACCATGCATAACCATGCATTTACTTGGCAAGGTATAAACATGCATTCGTTTAAAACATACAGCAACTATTCCGATAAAACGGCAGCGAAACCACGTGAATTGTTGATCACGCTTATACATGTTAATACACACAGGATCATGGAACGTACATCCGTTGTTAAACATTTCATTGGTTTCCACGGGTATACAAATCAGCTTGAACAAGTTCATGACTAAAATTGAGCTGATGCTGCGTTTTTGCGCATTTTATAGTTACAGTATTTAAAAGATATGCTAACAATTTGCAGTTTCGTTACTGTCATGACAATCTCCGCTTTGATTATGTCGATCTCTTAACGGTTGCCATTCTCAACAGCTCGATCAATTCACGGAATCATATCTCAAATGTACCTAAAATGACTTGATATTGATTACGTTATAACATGGTGGCGCCCTTTATTTCGACAAAAGGCACGTGCACTGAAAATCAATATTATCATCAACGTCATGCATCATCACGTGCTCAACGGTTATATTGTTTATATAGCAACACTGCATTATTTTATTGGTAACTTCAGGATAAGAAAATGTTAAGATTTTAAATATAGTGATTCATCGACCTGTTTATGACGTGTGACTCCGAACTAGCCCGAATAGACCGAGTTTCAATTACTAAACATTAAGAACTTCCTTCCTGTTACAGTCACGTAACGTAGCTGACGTCATGCAAACAACAAAACGACGTCATGATTACTCTTACAAATTGACGACATATATAAGAGATAGGAGCCTCGTATTCTATAGTTTTATCCAACTCGTGTATTCAAATCAATGATACACAGTCTCTCATATAAGATCCTCTATATCACTTCACTCTTGGTAGGTGTTGATACTGTTCAGCATTGCAACGCTACAAAGAAAGCTAAATTACTTATTGACAATGCATAAAACATACACGTTTTGTTTCATTTAACACGTTTTGTTCCATTTAATTAAAAAAGGCTCCAACTTTTAAAGAACAAAATGTGTCGTATATTTACGAAAACCATTAATAGAGAAAAAAAGTTAATATCTTAATCTCCAACGGTACAATTTGATGTCTTTAACCAGAGACCAAATAAAACAAAATGTCCGACTATGTCCTTGTGTCCTTGTGTATGCTTCCTGTTTTGCTGAAATACGTAACTGTATGGAATTCGTCATTTTTCACAGCAGGAGTCTGCAACTGGTCTCACATATAGAGAATTATACCTTGTTTGTAGTGATATTATGATATTCTTTCTGTCTTAAATATAAGAAGAGGAAATAAAGAGAAAGATTTTGCAGTTTTACTTTTTTGTCATACGAGATTTCGTGAGATTTGAGTAAACGTCCAATCTCTACTTTTCAGATCTCTGCTTTAACGTTGCTCATACCATTAATGACTTTTAAACCTGTTTACAGACGTTGGCATTTATTGTTGTTTCAAAGTCTATACACAATTAGCAAAATCAAAAATCCTCTCGAGGATTCATTGATATAATTAAGTGTATTCATCTAATTTGAATAGACCGCTGTTTGTTTGTCGAGCTTGTCGCAATTGTGTGTGGTGTTGTTTTTGTTTGTATCAATATCAGCTAATGCAGTAATGGAGGTCATTGTAGTAAAACATTCATTGTTTTCAGTCCTTTAGATCGAAAAGATCTGTATCAATATTTAATGCACATGTGTATTCATACAATCTAAAAGGCTCAACACACATCCATGAAGCATTAAACCCATATTAAACGCATGACATAGGAACCCTCCATATAACGCTACTGTTAGGTGATATTATAGTATTTATTTGTAAAGTATCGTGTTGTAGAATCTTGTATTGACTCCAGTAAACATGCTATATCTGCAAGACCTTATGGGAATCTTTAGCATGTAACAAAGTTAAAGCGACCTCCAAAGAATAGTGATATTTTAAACCAGGTTTATTACGTAAACTTCCGTTAGTTAAAACAATTGTTCGATGGCTCTATGATTCGGCAGTAGCAGTAGCAACATCAGCAGAGTAGCAGTTGTAGCAGCAGCAGCAGTAGCAGTAGCAGTAGCAGCAGAAGCAGCAGTAGTAGTAGTAGTAGTAGTAGTAGTAATATATTACGAGTAAGTTTGAAGTACACATTTAGTAGTATATTACGGGTAGGTTTCAAATAAACATTTAGTAGTATATTACGGGTAAATTTCAAGTAAACATTTAGTAGTATATCACGGGTAAGTTTCAAGTAAACATTTAGTAGTATATTACGGGTAGGTTTCAAATTAACATTTAGTAGTATATTACAGGTAAATTTCAAGTAAACATTTAGTAGTATATTACGGGTAAGTTTCAAGTAAACATTTAGTAGTATATTACGGGTAGGTTTCAAATAAACATTTAGTAGTATATTACAGGTAAATTTCAAGTAAACATTTAGTAGTATATTACGGGTAGGTTTCAAATAAACATTTAGTAGTATATTACGGGTAAATTTCAAGTAAACATTTAGTAGTATATTACGGGTAAATGTCAAGTAAACATTTAGTAGTATATTACGGGTAAATGTCAAGTAAACATTTAGTAGTATATTACGGGTAAATGTCAAATAAACATTTAGTAGTATATTACAGGTAAATTTCAAGTAAACATTTAGTAGTATATTACGGGTAGGTTTCAAATAAACATTTAGTAGTATATTACGGGTAAATGTCAAGTAAACATTTAGTAGTATATTACGGGTAAATGTCAAATAAACATTTAGTAGTATATTACAGGTAAATTTCAAGTAAACATTTAGTAGTATATTACGGGTAGGTTTCAAATAAACATTTAGTAGTATATGACGGGTAAATGTCAAGTTAACATTTAGTAGTATATTACGGGTAAATGTCAAGTAAACATTTAGTAGTATATTACGGGTAAATGTCAAGTTAACATTTAGTAGTATATTACGGGTAAATGTCAAGTAAACATTTAGTAGTATATTACGGGTAAATGTCAAGTAAGCATTTAGTAGTATATTACGGGTAAGTTTCAAGTACACATTATATCCATTTTCGTCAAGTTCAGGCCATATCCGATCGCCAGGACAACACACATGTTTTTAGATTTGTGACCCATGGCCGTATGTTTTTATTTCCATCGCCTACACATGATTTCCGACCCATATATACTGAACAAAACAAGTTTAGCACCACATTTTAGGGATATACGATTAAAAATATGAACATTGATATAAGTGTTTGAAGATATAAGAAATGCTAGGTAAGTATGTGATTTTCAAAAGATATTGTTATTTTATTAGTTTCTAAAGGAAGTATCGGAATTACCTCCCATATATTAAAAACAACTTATTTCATTATACAACGGTATTGCTTTGAACACAGTTAATATTTGGCATTGTCAAGACTTGCGCATTATGTCATTGTTTAAAAACCGCTAAAATGTGTTCACAAGCGAGTGTTATTCTCAAACAAAAACATTCCAAATATCGTATTTTAAAATTACCACCCTTTTTATTGAAATCAGAACGATTTTCGATAACCTATAAAAGTATGTTCCCTTCATATTTGCTTTATTTTAATAACCGACTTTACTGACAAATGTCTTTGTAGCATTATTATTGGTCATATTTGTGTCACGTTATCATTGATCCCGAACATACACGACTTTGTATCTCGTCTATGGAAATGGCATTTTTAGGTGCTAAATTTATTTTGCTCAGTCTATATAATTAGACATTAAACAATAATGTAGTTATTTTAATATTTACCTGTATAACATACAAAAACAATGTGTGCAAAAATTAAAAAACACACAAAAAAACAACAATATGTCTCAAGTATATTGTGCTCAGAATAACATTTTGAAATTGGGCCTTTTTAAAAGGATCTAATGCATATAAACATCGTCGATGTATATCTATGCCTTCAATTTATAAAGGAATATCATCTAAATATAGCGGCTTCTACGATGGCTTAGTACTGTTATTCATCGTTGGAGATCGCTGAGCCCGATACTTATATTTAATTATCGGTGGTACTTTTTCATTTCTTTTTGTTTTCTTACTTAATTTTCGTTTCAGTGGTTCCACTACTCCGGCCGATTAAAGGCTCTGGGTATTGTTTAACCACTTATAGGATATGTTGTCTGCTTTTTAATTTAGTCTTTTGACTGTTACTTGTGATATGCAGGCTTCATAACCGCTGCTCCCAACTAAATTTAATTATGTTTATTTCGCTCTTCGGGGCATTTAATTTTATTAGATACTGGGACCATACGCCGTACGACATGGGGAAGAAAGATACTCCATGTCCACCGCCATATGCATGCCATCTTCAGGATGGTTAAAATTTTGTACTATTGATTTTATTAATATTGAGTTCTGCTCAACCCGGGGCTAGAGGGCGTGAGCGGTAGCTAGCATATTTCACTACCGCTCATGAACAGTCTCAATCAAACCGAGACTGCAATATTTCGTATGTGTCGTTTTCGGCCGTTTCCAAAGGTCCATTATCATACTCTTTAGTATTTGACGCAACGCAAGAGACTTCGTTATTAGTCATCACAAACGGGTAATAATGGACACTTGTATTATTCTACGTTATCATTCTTATTCTATCGCCCAAATGCAATAAACTCTCAACATAATCAGGCTATGGGAGCCTGTACGGTGGAAACCAATGATTTGAGCAAAACATGGCGAAATCAATACCGTCAAAACCACATAATTATACCCTTTTTAAAACTATGTTTTCGATGCCGATTGTTTTTACGAATAAACCTGAATTGAATGCATACATTGGAAAACGTCTACATTCCTAAATCAACGGGAAATCTGGGTTGAATCTATGGTACCTGACGAACTCCTCGCGAAATCAATGAACGCTTCATGCTTTAAACAATTTAAGAATAATTCGAGTATTCTCTTCCAAAGTTAATTACTGAAATGACATAAAGTAGATATCAAAGAATGTACTCATGGTTTTGGATTACCGGAATCTTGCATATTTCCTGCACATTTTGTAAGTAGGTCACTGTGCGACACTTATTCACAACATTTGGGCGGAAATACTGTACATATGTAAGAGGAGATAATTACGCGTGTTAAGAGCAATATTTTGAACAATCTCGATGGATGTTACTGATAGAATATATGATATGTTTTACAAAAAATATTTTGTCCGAGAATATGTTTTACAAACAAGATGCAAACCAACAATTCGATCAAGAATTTATTTCTGTAAATAATGTATGGTTCTGTGGAAAGCGCAAATGTATTGCAATGAACTCCGTAAATGCAAGTTCCCGAATAATTTATGTCAACAACAATTCATGTGAGTATTTTGCATGAAGTGAAAACATTGTAGCATCAGCATCATCAACAACCCCTGTGAAATATTCTGTTGAAGTATGTATATTGTTTAACGTCGTGTGTGTGCGTGTGTGTGTGTGCGTGCGTGTGTGGGTGTGTCATTATGTGCGTGCGTGTGTCATTCTAAGGATTATAAGCCTTCCACCATAACCTACCAGAGAATCCCGGTACAGCTAGTTACATTAGAGTGTGAACTTGATCTAGATGTTATGTGTAGTGGTATCTGCAGTATTGAATCTGCGTCGTTTCTCTTGCAGATATTCTGTGTTGTGTCGCATCCGCTCTGTGTAGTTGTCGCTGGGGCGGTGAGTGTTGTCGACTGGTGGTGTGTAGCCTACATTCGCTAGGTGCTACACCCTACATCCGCTACTGGTGTGTACTATCCTACTGGGCCTAGGTTCCTGTTTATGAGGGCCACACTAGCCTCTTCAACCTGCGTCCGCGGCGTGCCGGTTGCTGAGTTCCTTGCTCCATGCACAGCACCAGTTTCCCCCACTTCAGATCCGTCCAGTTGATGCGTCGCCGACCACACATTCGGTACATACAAAGCCTACCACCAAACATACATATTGTCAGTTTGAGCTAGCCGTTGCTCCTCTGTCACCCATGCAGGCTTTCATCGCTTATCTAACTGCATTTCGTCCATGGCTTTTCCATGCGCTGTTCCACGGCGAGCGGGACAAGAGAGATGACACCGATCTTGGTACACAGCACTAACTGTGACACGTCCAGCAGTACTGTGGTGCCTTCTCCCCAACGTACACGTGTCGTTGTCCACATAGAAGTATTCGATCATATGCGGGAGATGTCTCTTTGTAGGTTCGGCGAATATGTGCCGAAAGGTATGGGAAGGGTAACATTAAACATCAAATTAACGAAAACAAGATACCAGTAGTTAATAATATTTCACAATAACAGATAACAAAATAGTTCTCATAACAGAAATAACCCTTTCCTATAACGTGCTTTCACGATAGATTCCGATACACGGGACCTCCCGGTTTACGTACCCATACGACGGACGAGTCTAGGGGTGGATGAATCTTACCCAAAACAAAAACCAACTCAGTGGCGCCGGGAAGGTTTGAACTAGCTTCATCCGGATTTCAAATTCAACCCACTATCCACTGGGGGGCCGCGCTGATACTTGTATTCTATTTGATCTGCTTATCTACTCTCTGTGTATCTTCATTGTGAGGAAAGCCTATGATATTTTCTTGATCTCTTTCTCTTATGAGCCGCGGCGGTGGCTTATTGGTGGAACGTCGGCCTCGCATGCGGGAGGTTGTGGGTTTATACAATACTCCTGATAGCTCCTTTGCTTGACGTTCAGCATATAAAGGGCAGTACTAGGACTGGTCGGCCGGTGTCAGTATAATGTGGCTACGTGGTGGATCATGACGTCTGTCTTCCAGTATGGAAGCACTACCTTAGCATAGTGTTGAAAGCGACCTTTAACCCTAATCATATATACACACATACTTCCTCTCATGACAATCTTTTAGTGTTCGTTGAATAAGTAGCGAGTAAAATAAAACTGAAAAAGGGGTGTTGATGGAGAATAATATATAGATGAATATATATATATCGAGACATTGTTAAACGTGTATAACACGTGTATAACACGATGTCGATAGTTTTCTTAAATTTGCTAAGGTATGTACATTTGAATACATGTAATTATGCTAGACTGAAAACAACAATGGTTCGTTATAACCTAGGAGTAAAGTAACGAGACTACATAGTAACATTACTCAAAGGGTTAATTAAGAATTTTAAAGAAAACATATCGTCGGGGGCGTAGCTAAATGTACGCAGAGTGCGCATCTGCGTTCACTTTGTCAGGCAGCAAAAATAAGAAAATTCAAACTAAGTCATCAAAGCAGGCATTATAAATATGCAACACAGATTATCTACGTCTTAAACAGTTAGAAGCCCCCTCCCTCTCCCCCTCCACCATCCCGATACACATACACGCACGCTACGCCCCTGAGCGCTATATAATCCCACAATGACAACGGGACATCATATCGTTTTTAAAGACAGTTTGGACGTTTCATGTAGTATCTCTCGTACATTCAGACACACCGGTACAAACATGTGATCGATATATCCGTACAGATGCTCACAATTTAGCTTAATCTAACCGTGATTAAAAACTCTTACAATCGGTACATCCGTAGAAAATGATGCGAAGCACCGGTTTTCGTGTGCTATATTGAGGCTTACAAATTCGAGTTATAGCTCACCTAGCAGGGTAGAAAAGTGTTAAAGAGGTAAATTGAATCTACACCATGTAGTTTCCACTGGAGTAGTAGTGTACTTCTGTACCATGTTGTCTCCACTGGAGTAGTAGTGTACTTCTGTACCATGTTGTTTCAACTGGAGTAATAGCCTACTTCTGTACCATGTTGTCTCCATTGGAGTAGTAGTGTACTTCTGAACCATGTTGTCTGCATTGGAGTAGTAGCCTACATCTGTACCATGTTGATTCCACTCGAGTATTAGTCTCCTTCTGTACCATGTTGTTTCCACTGGAGTAATAGCCTACTTCTGTACCATGTTGTCTCCACTGGAGTAGTAGTGTACTTCTAAACCATGTTGTCTCCACTGGAGTTGTAGTCTCCTTCTGTACTATGTTGTTTCCACTGGAGTAATAGCCTACTTCTGTACCATGTTGTCTCCACTGGAGTAGTAGTGTACTTCTAAACCATGTTGTCTCCACTGGAGTTGTAGTCTACTTCTGTACCATGTTGTCTCCACTGGAGTATTAGCCTATTTCTGTATCATGTTGTCTTCACTGGAGTAGTAGTGTACTTCTATACCATGTTGTCTCCACTGCAGTAGTAGCCTTCTTCTGAACCCTTGTTGTCTCCACTGGAATAGTAGCCTACTTCTGTACCATGTGGTCTCCACAGGAGTAGTAGTGTACTTCTGTACCATGTTGACTCCACTCGAATAGTAGGTTAATTGTGTACCATGTTGACTCCACTGGAATAATACCCTACTTTTGTACCATATAGCAACAATATTTTTTTTAATCTATGTTAGAATAAGAAGTAAAACTGAAAACATTTTATTTAATTATATTCATGCAGGTTTGCAGTCAAAATGATACTTCATTAATAAAACACCGTTTTGAATTCCTAAATTTTCAAAATTGCCGTGTGCCTCTTTAATTTAATTGAATTGAATTGGGGTTTTAAGGCGCAACAACACATGACAGGTTATATGGCGTCTACCTGGAATGAACATGCCAGGCTCATCCTCCATGTACATCGAGATAAAATATGGAAAGCGGGCCTAGAACCTTCTCACCCTGCAGAGTTGCTGCTCATTTTATTGTAGACACTCCATTTACGCTGGAGCCATGTTATAGTTTTTCTGCCACTGCTCTAGTGATATGAGCGAGATGGCACCTGAAACAATGCAGGGGTCATGATGAAGACCTTTAATGAGCATGAACAAAAAATTATAAATGAACATGAATTTGGGGGGTTCTACCCCTCTGCCTTCCCCTCCAACGGGATCTGCAGTGGCCCTATTCTTTCTTAACCAAACGGGGCCCTGGAACCACACGGGGCTATTTAAACGTTGTTGAATGACGTAAATGAACATCGCCCGAAAATATCGACTTCAACATTTCATATTAGAACATTTTATTAGGCTACGAGCTGTTTCTTTTTTATTTGGTTTTGAAGTTACTGTCTCAAATTAAAGCAAAATCTTTTACTGAAAATCACAATTAATGTTCATAAAAGCCCAGTCACACCAACCACGAATGTCTCCCCGAACCCCACGGACACCCCCCGGATGGGCATTTCTCAAAAAATACTACGAACTACTACGAATACATTACGGTTTGAGTACGGTTGAGTACGGTAACAGTAAGGAGCAGCAAGGTTGGCACAGGAAACACCGCGGTTGACATGTGTAAATGACTGGAACCACTACGGTTCCACTACGGTTCGAGTACGGACTACTACGGATAACTACGAACTAGTACGAACTAGTACGGACAAGTATGGAGTGTCACGAGCGTGTCACGGTTCCCCACGGGGTCCGCAATCGCGCAATAAAAAGGCCTGCATTTCAGCATGCATTTCATTCCACTTCCAGTGCTGAGACTGTCAACAACAACTTCTGCCAGATCTTCTGCTACTAGAACTGCTAGCCACAACTTCTGCTGGAACTTCTACTACTTCTACTACTAGAACTGCTAGCACCACACTATGCCACCCAGGGGAAGAGGCAAGGGAGGAGGCAAGGGAGCCAAGGGCAAGGCAACCACCAAGGCAACCACCAAGAAGTTGCAAGAGTAGGAGGAGAATGTAGGCGAATAACAGGAGGAGGTGCCTGCTGCAGAGAGGTGCCTGCTGCAGAGGAGGTGGCCAAGGTAAAGACCACCAGGGCTAAGAAGAAACCCGTAAATATCTCCAATGAGCAGGAAGACTCAATGGTAGAGTGGCTCGAAACCAACGACTTCCTCTACAACAAGCGGAACAAAGAGTTTAAGGATGTTGTCAAGAAGGACAATCACTGGGTGGATAAGGCCAAGGACCTTGGCCTAGATGGTAAGTAATCAATATTTAATTTTTCATTCTCTCTGTACAGTACAGTACAGTACAGTACATTGTCTTTCTCTAATGACAGACACATTTCTAGTTCAGTTCAGATTAGTTCAGATTTGTTCAGATTAGTTCAGATTAATTCAGAGTTAATGTACATAAGTTACGACACTGAGTCAAATTATCCTGTTTTCATATTTGTTTGCTACCTGTATGATACTTTCACACTTTTATTGGTGACTAACAAAATGTTTCTTCTTTTCTAATTTTTCAGTCACAGAGCTCAAGACCTGGTTCGGCTCCATGCGTACCCGGTACGGGAAGTTGACTCTTGAAGGGAAGTCCGGGGATGGTGCCATTGAAAGGACAGACCGGGATAAGTGAATCCTGACCTCATTCCAGTTCATGGGGCGCCACATCGCCAGGATTCCATCAAGGGGAGGCGTGGATGTGAGTAATCTTTTTTTTAGTTTAATTTTCTCTGTACAGTACAGTACATGGCCTTTTTCTAATGACAGAAACATGTGTAGTTCAGTTCAGTTCAGTTCAGTTCAGATGTTCAGTTCAGATTAGTTCAGATTAGTTCAGATTTGTTTTCAACTGCTTTCATCTCATTACTAGAATGAAAATATTTATATGTATGTCTTGTTTTCTCATTACAGCTGAAGGCCAAGCTGAAGGAGAAGCACCCGCAGCCAGCAGCAGACAGTGATGAACAGGAGAGTGATGAAGAAGGACCCTCCAGGTCTGAAACACCAGTGTTTAATGCCAGCGCGGAAGCAGGCACTGCAGCCACTGCCACTGCCACCACCAAGCATGCGAAGAAGAAACGCAAGAAGGCCGGGGAGGACCCCAGTTACCTGGAGAAGCTGGCGGAGAGGGTGCAGCACTCTCAACAGCGGCAGGAGCAGATCCAGTCACAGCTCGCCCCTCCAACTGACCCCCGTGACGCTGAGCGATATCAGTGGACTCAGTGGATCGGCACTGCCATCACCGTCAGCAAGATACATGACTCTCTGTGGAGTTCTTTCCAGACGGAGTCCATGCAGCTCATACAGCACTACCAGGAGCAGACCATACGTCTGCAGGAGCCACAGCCGCAGCCGCAGCCACAGCCGTCTGTTCCACAGCAGCAGGTACAGCAGGAGTCTGCTCAGAGGCTGCAGTCCTATAGTGGTAGCAGTGCTGGATTCTATTCTAGTGGTAGCGGTGGATATAGCAGTGGATATCTACCGTCTTGGCAGTACCAGTACCAGCATCCTGGACAGGATAATCAGCTGGCAGCACTAGGACAGTCAGGCTCCTCTATGATGGCCCCTCCACCAGTGCGAACACAGACACAGACTCTGACCCAGTTCAGTGCTTCTGCTGCTACTGCTATTGCCACTACTCCTCCAGGTGTCAGGCCTCCCACTCCCAATACATATCTGGCTCTCCAGGACACTGGTACAGGAAGTGGCACTGAGGGTGACAATGTTGACAGTTCACAGTGATTAGAGTGATAAATGACTGATCATTGCTATTAAATTCTAGTGACATTTTGTGTTTAATTTGGTGACATTTGGTGACATTTGGTGCTTAATTATTATTGTTCTTTTGTTTCAGATTACTGCCATTACTGAGATTAGATTAATGAGATTACTGACATCAGATTACTGAGATTACTGAGATTAGTGATAAGAATAAAGACTCTAAAGACTCTAATAAATAAAAAGTGAATTATGTCTGCTGAATAAATGTGTGAACATAAAATATGTTTCATGAGAAATGAAAATAAAGATGTGTATTGTGAACCATAAAGTTAAACAATAAAAACTTGATACAGTGAATAAAGATGGGATTAAAAAATATGATATTAAAATAAAAATAATGTGATATTTTTTAAAAATTACCAAATGTGTTGTGTTTGATATGTGTTTGATATGTACAATAATGAATGTTTTTAAAATAATTGATTAGCAATAAAAGAACCAAAACCCCCCCTCCCAAAAAAGATGTTAAAAATTACCAAATGTGTTGTGTTTGATATGTGTTTGATATGTACAATAATGAATGTTTTTGAAATAATTGATTAGCAATAAAAGAACCAACCCCCCCCCCCCCCCCCCCATGGTACTGCCCCAGCAGGTGAGTTGTAATAGGCCTTCAGGTACAGTCTTTGCTCATTGGCTGCCTTTGTTCTGCCTTTGTTCTGCAGTTGCCGCCCCTAGCTGGACCCATGTCATCCATGTTGGCACCTCTCTCCAAGCCCCTGGGATAATTTGGTTGTTTGCATCTTCCTGATCTAGGACAGCATTCTGCAGGCCAGGGTACCTCATTCTCATAAGGTTATGAAGGCAGACACAGGCCAGCACAATGGCATTAAATGTCTCTGGCTTTTGACTGAGGGTGGTGAGCAGACATCCAAACCTGTTGGCCAGGATGCCAAAGGCATTCTCCACTACTCGCCTAGCCCTGGAGAGTCTGTAGTTGAAGATCCTCTCATCATTGGCCATGTTGCATCTTGAGAAAGGCTTCATGAGCCACGTCCTCAGAGCGAAGGCGTCATCTCCACTGATGAAGTAGGGCATGTTACGGTCATCTCCAGGAAGAGGGACTGCTGGTGGGAAGTCAATGGTACCATTTTCAATGGCCTCCTTCAGTTCGCAATGGTTCCAGATTTGAGCATCAGAGCATCCACCTTGTGCCCCTACATTAACCCAGATGAACGTGCTTGTAGTCAGCATCCACCAATGCCATCAACACTATGGAATGGTATTCCTTGTAGTTGTAGTAGAGGGAAGCACCACCCGGTGGTTGGCGGATTCTGACGTGCTTGCCATCCAATGCACCAAGGGCGTGGAGAAACTGCCATCTGGCCGCAAACTGGTCGGTTACCGGCTGCCACTCTTCTGGTTCAGTGGGAGTAACGATGACTTCCTCTGCATACTCGGCAATGATGGCTTCACACACTTCACGCACAATCCCAGAGATGGTGTTGTGGGCCACTCTGAAACTATACAAGAGGGAATGGTTACTGTCTCCAGTTGCTAGGTGCCGCAGTGTTATGGCCAGCTTCAACCCAGGGGGAATATCCTTCCTGTAGGCTGTATCCTGCTTCGCTATTCTACCACCCAGTCTTTCAAGCAGCTCTTTGAACATCACTGGCTCCATCCTCATAAAGTTCCTGAAGACAGACACATCTTCTACTCTCAGCTCAACCATCAAGCGTTCATACTGTCCCAGCATTGGGCTTCTCTGCAGCCAGTCCCTGCTCCAAAATCTTCTCTCCCTCCTTTGTCCTCTTCTTCTTCTGTCCTCCTCAAGCTGCTGGGCAATAACCATTTCATTCTGTAGCATATCTCTGTCCAGTGCTACCAAATTATGCAGAAACCTCAGTCTACCCTGGTCCATGGTTGTTGTTGGTAGATGTATCCCTCTTGGAAGTCAGGCTTAAAATGATTTCAGGGCCCCAGAACCCCAATATATATACAGTTGAGACCTCGAACCGTAGTTGAAAACGATAGGTCTTAGTAGTTCTTACTGGGTTCTTGGTAAGTCCTGGTGGATCGTAATGGACCGTATTAAATCGTTATAACCCGTAGTAAATAGTGTCAATACGGCCTTATTCGCGATGAAACCGTACTAGATCGTAATAGGCCGCACAAGTTCGTGTACAGATCGTACTAAACCATGCTCCAACCGTGAGATAACCTTGCTGAAACCCTAGTGTCCTCGTAGTAGGTCGTAGTAGGTCGTGGTAGGTCGTAGTAAGCCGTGGTCATTCCCGGTATGCTCCAGGCCGAGAATGTTCTACGAATCACTACGAATCACTACGAATCGCTGCGAACCCACTAAGGATGCTCTACGGATGGAAAAACCGTGGTGCTGACCCCGAGAGTTTTGAACATGTCCAAAACTCTCGGGGTGGGTCCACGGATACATACGAACTACTACGAATAACCACGAATAACCCAGGATACACTACGGATTCACTACGAATCCATCCGTAGTGGATTCGTAAAGGCATTCGTGGTTGATGTGACTGGGCATTACGTACGTACCTTATATTTACATACCGTTGTACACACTGTACATACCATACCGTATATCTCGTTGTTTACCCACCCAGCTATATGTTTTACTCATCGCTTAACATCAATGCATCCATAAAAAACTTTTAATATACAATTAGAGAAACGTTTTGCCTTAAGCCTTTGAAATGTTGTTTAGTACTTAATCACGACATTGCCAGATAGATCAATAAACACTGACACAAACATAATAATAATCGAGGAAACGGTTACCAACAGCCCTTATTCAGATTTTATCTAGAAATTTCCAACTTCTTTACGTGAACAAAAAATTGAATTGAATTGGGTTTTACGGCACACCAACTCATGAAATGTTATATGGCGCCTAACAGGAATGAACATGTAAGGCTCATCCTCCATTTACATCAAGATAAAATGTGGAGAATGGGCCGCGAACCTTCTAACCTGCAGAACTCAGAGTTGCTGCAAATTATATAGTGTTTATTTAAGATGTAGCCACGTTTCCACGTTTGCATACGCGGTGTCATGATGAAGACATTGAATGAGCACAATAAAAAATGACAAGATGAACATGAAGGGTGTGGGGGAGGTGTCCTTCCCCTCTTCCTCTAGTGGGATTTGCAGTGGTTGTATTCTACCCCGGCAAACACACGGGGAATGTGAACAAAAAAGGAAATAGTAATAATAATAATAATAAAAAATAAAATAATAATATAACAAATACATGAATTTTCAATACTGTCACTATATAATGGATTCAAATTCTTTTTTTTTTAAAAAAACGAGACGAAACATTCATCTTATTGATGCTTTATTACTGAAAAATACTACAATGTAACTTGTCTGTCGTCTGCTCACCTGATACTACAATGTAACTTGTCTGACGTCTGTTCACCTGATACTACAGTGTAACTTGTCTGTCGTCTGTTCACCTGATACTACAATGTAACTTGTCTGTCGTCTGCTCACCTGACACTACAATGTAACTTGTCTGACGTCTGTTCACCTGATACTACAGTGTAACTTGTCTGTCGTCTGTTCACCTGATACTACAATGTAACTTGTCTGTCGTCTGTTCACCTGATACTACAATGTAACTTGTCTGTCGTCTGTTCACCTGATACTATAATGTAACTTGTCTGTCGTCTGTTCACCTGATACTACAATGTAACTTGTCCACTGCAAGATTATGCTCACCTACTGCTGCGTTTCTACCCGATACATGTCCTAAACGTAAAGTAAACGAACCAAATCCACTGTCAACCGTCCACTTAATGTTAATGAATTGCCAGTCAATCAAAAACAACATACTATACATGATTCAGCTGAGCCTGACAGCATATTTGTTTTCTCCATACATTTTGAGATATGTTCTACAGATTGGGATGCATTCAGAAAAGTTACAGTGTAGGTGACGCCCATGGAGGAGTATTTTTGACATTTTCGAGATGGTCACTTACTGCGCACATGACATGTTTTAAGTTAGAGATACGAGGATGAAACCTTACTGTGCAGTTCAGGGTGAAAATAGACGCTCCTGGATCTGTTTACAATTTTGCCATGGCCATCTGTTATGTTTCACAAAGCCTAAAATTCATTTTGACCCACTTTAAAAAGTAAAACAACATGGCAGCTTTATTTTTAGAAATTGTCGTCTGTTTCTAGGGTTCGGATGTACCAAGTAAAACGTAGGCAATGCAGGGTGATTTTGTTGTTCAATGTTCAGCATCTCCAGCAACCGAGCATACTTTATTTTTATTTTGGAATGAAAACCATTATATCTAGCAAATAAAAGTTAGGTAAATAGTATACTGCATTTATATTCTGTTATTTCCACCAGTGTTGGTCTAATGATTTTTTTAAGTCACCCTACCCTAGAAAAATGGAATGTTCCACTGTCGCCATTTTCGGCTGTCAATAAAATAACATGTAAATAAGGGGGTAAAAAAGATGTTTTGGCTTTGCGAAGCTTTTAAAAGCGGATATCTACAGCAAGATTGCAAACAGATCCAGGAGCGTCTTTTTTCATTCTATCGAACCATATGAGGTATGAAAACATCTAGCAAGTACTAAAAAAACATCCCGATTCATATTCGACGTTTAGGCACTCTGAAATGCACAGTATAGTAGGCCTTTGATACACTTTCTGACTAAGGTAAACACAAGCTGTCTTGATCAACTTAGGCGCATTATGTCAACTGCTACGAGGCACTGCAGGTTGGTCCAGACGTATGTGTGTTATTTAATGAAGCCAATAACATGCGACAAATTTATTCAGGAAGTTCGTCAGAAAAGGATATAACCCTTTGGTTTTACAGCACACTGCATGTTTAGTGATTGACCCCTCTACAGTCAGTCATAACGCTTCACGTTTCACTTGCGCGATGACTGGACTACCTCTTGGGACTCTATGATTGTACCTACTGAAAACCCAACTAAGGAAGGTGGGTGCATGAGCTTTCGTCCCTCGGGATTTCTGGTCGTGCCCTAGATTGGTTTTCTCTTTAGCTGCAACTACTATGCTTGTTCAGTACGATTCTGGATACATCCTGAGATGTTTATTATTTTGTATGTGTATCTTTAGTTTCTCTGGATGTGGACTTTATTGTTAGAGAATTCCTTTTGATGGGATGTAGTTTTGTTTACACTGTCTTGTCTATTTGGGCGCTGAGGACAGGATAATAGCGAGGATTGTGCGCATATAAAATCGATTCAAGCTAACCAGTAGGCCTTATTGCCTACTGACCGTTCCAAGTCGGTAACCCTGTCTTCACCACCCTTTCTGTTGTTTTTTGTCTCTTTCATTGTAGTGTCAAGTCCTTGTTTGCAGTACAGTGCGGACCTATTGCCATTGCGTTTGGACGCTGTGGTTTCTATAGGACCCTATATATCATGGTGACTTTTCAAACTATTATGTGGTGTAGTTATAAACTTGCATAAACAACGTTAACCAACATTTTTCGAAGTATAACAGGAGCCATCATTTTGCTCAAATAAAGAATCATAGAATCTGGCTTTAGGATGTTGTCTAATGATGCCGGACACATGTGTGATGTAATTCCCGAGACACAAGCTTACAAAACAAATTAATACACAAAAATGAGTTATAGAACATAGCTAAATTTTATTTTCATGAGTATTATTTTACAAATTTTGTAAGACAGTACCTTTTTTTTCAAATCAAGAATTAATGTTTGTTTGATATATTAACAAATCGGAATTCTTGACGAAAAACGATAATTCTTGAAATTCTGATTTTTTTTTTTGAAATCGAATTCTTCATAAAAACAAGAAATAAAACGTTAAACGTCGCCTCAAATATGCACCGGTGGAAGGTTTTCTTTTCAGTAAAATTCAAGGTTATCGATCGATGACACATCGAAAAACAAACAGCAAAATATATGACGGGAGATCCCCGAATGCTCTATTCGGGAATCTCCCATCACATATGTTATTGTTTGTTTTTCGATGCGTCATCGATCGATAACCTTGAATTTTACTTTTTGCGTCGATGCGTGTAGTTCCGGCTTACACATCATGCATGTTAACCGTATGTCGTGTATATATCTTATACCCCTTTACTCTCTGAGTAATTCCGGGATCATTTTATGCACAACCCCTAAATCGCGTATATCCGTTACCAGTTGTGCAGATCCGGGAACAAATCAATGACAAGCACAATTAGTATTTATACCAAAACAAGATATCTTCTTATTTACAGAGATATCTCTCCTCTTAGAAAGATATCTTGCTCGTTAGAGTGATATTTTTCGCCTTAAAAATATATTTTGTATCATATGCTCTTTACTTTAGAAATATACCTCTCTACTTTAAAGAGATATCTCTTAAATCAAGATATCTCTTAAATCAAGATATCTCTTTAAGCCAGAGAGATATTTATGTGAGTAGAAACGATAGATATATCTTTAAGATATCAATAAAGAAATATGTGTACCATGTCGAGTCTAATTACGTCGGTATTAAGGTCTCACACCTCAATTAATTTTCCCATAGGGTTTCTGTACAGACTTTTTCCAACATCTGAGCTTCAAAGCAGGGCAGCAGACATTGTTGTTGGTTTAATATCTTCAATATAGCCAAGACCAGTAATTTAAAACAAATAAATTATATAAGTTAGCCAGTTTTTTTTTCTCGCTCATGTTTTGTGACCCCTATTGAAAATACAAATTTCATACACTATTTAGCTGTATATGCGGTGCTTCGGTCAAACACATTTGAAATTTGAATGAAACCTCATGTCAACGTGGGATTTTCTGTATCATCTGTCTTTTACACTGCAGATGTATGCTAAAGCAAAGAAAAACCTTTTTTTCAAATTAAAAATTGCCTAAAATTGAGAAAAAATTGAATTATTTTCTGTTTGTCTCTAGGTCCGTGAGCTTTCAGGGGAGATAATAGAGGTGTGAGACCTTAACGTTGTTGAAACGGCAGGGCCATTATCATTATGGCTTTTTGGCCAAGCTTCATAATACAACATGTTTAATAACAGATGTGTAACTATATTTAGGTAGGCATGTAATAAACTGTTATACTAGTTTAACCTTAGAGATATATTTCTGTAAGAGAATATAACAGAGATATATCCCTTCGTTAACAAGCTCTCTCTTAATGTTAGAAATATCTCTATTTTACATAGATATCTTTCTAAGTTAAATAAATTTCCTTCTATCTTACAGAGATGTCTTGTTTGAGAATAAAGACTCAAGCCATGCACATCGTGCATATAACGATAAATCGTGGACATGTCTTATACCCATGTACACGTTGTGTAGTCGTGCAACATAACCATACATCGTGCAGATACCTTATACCCCTTTACTCGTTGCACAACTACTGACCGATATAACGGCCAGAATGATATTATATACCCTAACGTACTCTAAGTTGTCCTGTTTCAACTGCCAACACAACAGAAGAATCCGTTCTCTAAACGTATCCAACATTCATTGCGACAGCCGACCCACCATACTGCTATCAGATACCTAAACGTACCCCACAACACACCATTAACATGGGCCGACTCAACAGAATGCCATCACATCCATAAATATACACAACTATTGAAACGGTCGGCACAGCAGATCTAAACATACATAACGTCACATTGAAACGGCCGACATAACATAATGCTATCAGATACGTAAAAAGTACACAAAAACACCCCATTAAAAAGGCCAACTCAGCAGAATGCTATCACATCCATAAACATACACATACACAACCACTGAAATGATCGGCACAGCAGAATGCTATCAGATACCTAAAAGTACACAAAAACACACCATTGAAAAGGCCAACTCAACAGAGGGCTATCACATACATAAACAACCATTGAAACGGGCGGCACAGCAGAAGACTAGCGGAGATATAAATATACACATCCATTGAAACGGTCGGAACAGCAAAAGACTAGCGGAGATCTAAACGTACATAACGTCACCGTGAAACGGCCGACACAACATAATGCTATCAGATACTTAAACGTACACAACCATTGAAACGGTCGGCACAACAGAAGACTAGCGGAGATATCAGATACCTAAACGTACACAAAAACACACCATTGAAAACGCCGACACATCAAAAGGCTAGCAGGTATGTTCAATGTACACAACGTCCCCTTGAAAGAGTCGACACAACAGAGCAACATTAAGTTTTTCTAAAAAACACACTTCTCCTTGAAACGGCCGACTCAACAGAAGCATAGGAGGTACAGAAGCGTACAGTACGTCCCCTTAAAGGGGCCGACACAGCATACGAATAAGAGCCCATTGGGACGATATAATTCTGAGACAAAATACCACACTTCACAGATCCCATTGCATGAACGACTTTACATTTCACCAGTTCAAGAGAACGAATGTTCATAGTCGTCTTTCTTTCATTAGCTCTAGTGAACGAAAGATGTGTATGTCTCCTCTCTGAAGAAGCAATCGCCACATGTGCTTTGGCCATCCCAGTCCATACGTGGTTTTAACTTAAAGAGCTATAATAAACAAAATAAATTTAGCACATAAAACGCATGTCAGTTCCATAGACGAGATACGAAGCCATGTATGTTCGGGGTCAATGATAAAGTGACATCAATATGACAATTAATAATGCTATAAAGTCAGTTGTAAACAAAGTCGGTGATAAAAATAAAGCAAAAATGTGATGGGAACATACGTTATAAGTTATCAAACATCGTTTTCATTTCAAAGAAAAGGGAGATAATTTTAATGTTTAATTGTTTGCGAGCACATTTCAGCGGTTTTTAAACAATGTCAGAATGGGCAATTAATGTCAATGCCAAACATTAAATGTGTTCAAAGCAATACGTTTGTATCATGAAATAAGTTGTTTTTAATATATGGGAGGTAATTTTAATACTTCGCGTAGCAAATCATAAAATTACACACTTTTCTGAAAATCTCATCCTTACTTTGCATTTCTAATATCTTCAAACACGTATTTCAATGGTAATATGTTTGATCTGTGTCCTTAAAATAAAAAGTTGTGCTAAACTTTTTTTGTAAAAATATATGCTAAACTTTTTTTGTTCAGTGTATTTTCAGTCTAGATGGGCTGGATGGGGTGGCGGGAGGGGGCATTTATATACCTGAGCGCATCAGAAATGCAAACTTCTGGCAGTAAATTAGCAAGCTTATCATGATTTTGTCCATAACCATGTAGTGTTGGGACACTTAAGAAAATCAGTTAAATTCAAACGGTTTTTAGGGTATCGCATATAAGGACGTGTACAGACAGCACTTCGGGCGTGACACGATCAGATATGATTTCTTTTAAAAAGAAAGAATGTCTAATGAATGTATCATTTTAACCGTCTGCCGTTTAACTCGTCAACATGAGGGGAATTCTTCTGCTCGGTCTCGTGGGTGTGATGTTAGCGGCATTCGTGTCTGCAGGGTGTAAGTTATCTATTACTACTTCATTTTTCAATATCAAAAACATTGTTTTTGTATTTGATTAGCAACTAACTGTTTAATGTATATCATTCGGCTATAAATGGCCTAAGAAATTGAGATATAGTTTCTAAAACTGGTCAAGTATTTCAGAATTGTTGTCATTATGATTTAAAGTGAAAAATGTCAGTTGGTTATTTTCAAAAAACTACCTTTTCAGAAAGTTGCTATAAAAGTCATATCATTGGATTGGAAATAACTTAACTGAGAAAATGAGTCGTAGATTATTGAAATCGGTTGAGTAGTTTAGATGTTATGGGGAACTAAAAACAGCAATTGTATCATACTAAGCCAATGACGACGTCATTTTTTTTCCTGCATACTGAAGTACACTTTGATTATAAAGCATACAATAAAAAAAAATGTGTTGTTTTGTCGTGAATAACAGATTTTCTTTCATCTCGAAGTGATCAAACTCCAGTATTTTCACTCATTCTTAAAATTCGCGAAAATATAAAGTTTTCACACTTCTCGATGAAATAAAATATGTTATTCACTCAAAAACAACAAATTTCCTCTATTTATTTAAATACGAGAGATGTTCAAATTATAACGTAACACGTTTGCTTAAGTTTTTATTATTCAGCGGAAGTGATTATTATAAAAAAAATGTATGTGATTTAATTATATGAAACTGTCATTTAGAACGTGTGCATTTAAACATATTTTCCAATTTCACGCGGTTCAAAGCGTCTCCGTGGCCGAAATCCCACTGGGAGCTCGACTTCTATGGTGATGTAATTTATAAACTTCGTAAGATTCTTGGTCATGATCACTTTCATACTATCTTGGTTAAACTTGTTAAAAAGTTTATCAAAAGAGGTTATGACCCTATCATTTTGCAACGTACTGCATGCTTGGTGGTGGACCCTTTTACAGTTCGCCACTATGCTTTCCTCTTTAATTGTACGATGACCGGACAGGCTGTGGACCCTATGATGACGCCTACCTAAAGCCCATTCGGACGGTGGCGTTTGATGTTTGTCCATGTTCTTTCTTGTCGTGCCCTTAATGGTGTATTCTCTTACTGCTCTGGCTTCTGCCAAGTCATTGAGTACCTTCATTGTGGCTTTCTAGGCTATTGTTTTTTTGTATTATATTTACACGAGCATATTTGTGTTTTACTTATATTGCCTATTGATGCTGCCTTGTTGGTTAGAGTTTAGATCATGGCGGGGATTTCTTTATTTACACTGTCCTGTTTTAATGGGATGACAGTAGGGTAAGTGTGAGGTTTGGTGCACCCTTGAACCGGTTTAAACCCCCAGTGGCCTACTTTGCCACTGACCGTTCCAAGGCGGTAGCCCTATTGTAAACCCTTTTGTGTTTGTGATGTCGTTTGCATTCTTTATTACTTTTGCATTTTCGTTTGTCTGTTTGCGTGTTTGTTTTTGTGTTTTGTGGTTGACTGTCGTCCTTGAATGCTGATTTCCCTGTCCGATATTTTTAGCCCTCCTTGTAGGTGAGAAAGTGTCGATTCTTACGGATTTGGAGGTGTACAGTACTGGTTCTAACCAGGAAAAGTGGATGGTCTGCTTCCACTACAAAAAATCGACCGTCATATATAACCTTACATGTGTTCAAAATGACGTAAAACATCATACAAAAAACAATTCAGGCGGTTCGCATTAAATTTGAATAGTTGTATACTAGTTTCCAGTTTTTAACCTATATGTGTCTGTCACAAAATGTCACGGGTAGAGCGTATTGATCGTACATAGCTCTTGTAAGATGTTAGTTACACCCAAACTATTGTTGAGGTGAAACAAATTCACAATATCCATGATATACTCATGTAACACGTAAAAGCGTGCACATTTTAAGTGGCTGCCAGAGAGGCCGGTTCATAAGTTTAGTTTTGTGCTAATGCATGTAAACGTATAGGTCTATATTCCTTAAACGGCAAAATTGTGTAAGGGGCCTCTCGTGTAGATTTTAATACTGCGAATTTAGCCACGTATGTCACGGACTGAACGGGAGAAATAATGGTTTGGGCGTAACGTTTGCTATAAAAGCCCATTGTCTCCTAGTTCTGGCGGGGATTGCTTGATAGTTGCTTTGTTTGGAACAGAAGTTGGTCGGCGAAATTCACAGGCAATATGTGCCTAAGCCATCCAGGGTTGGATATAAGTCATCCAGGTGTGGATGTAAGCCTTCCGGAGTGGAGATAAGCTTCCATGCATAACGTCAAGAGCGGTGGAGACGGTCCCCGTACCTGCGACCCCCGGGACACAAGTTGGGCCCGTTATCAGTCCTCACTGGAGGAACATCACCCACAATCTCAGTGGAGGTTAATCATCTTACATATCGCGTCATCAACCCTTATAGAAGGCATTTGATGACAATCATCCATTGGATTCGCGCATCATCATCTTTGTGAGCTCTCGCGCATCACAGTTATCGCGCTAGATCATAGATCAACATTGTTATAACTTTAACAACACTTTAGTGTCGTATACATCCAGTATTTGTTACAATACTAAGAACGTCTAAAACGTTCATGAGAACATTCTTTTCATATTTCATCTGTGTATTCGCTTGTTTTTTTAGATAATTGTATATACATATTTAACATATTTTAAAAGTTGCATTAAACTTATGTAAATGCATTCACCGTTATTGATTCTTTCCTGAGTTAGCCCCAACCACTAGGGTTATCTTGCGACAGTGTCTATTTCCGTAGAGTTTTACCTTAAACTAAATAATTCTACTAAATGCATATCATAAATGTTTAACAATGTGTTTGTAACCTAAATATGTTCGTTTGTTCATTTTAAGACAAACATATAAATGTTGAATTAAAAGTGCGAATTTCATCGTAATATTAGGAAACTTAAGGAGAATAGGACAGTTTGCTCGTATTTTACGTGATGATTTGATAAATTAACCAAAATAAGCGTTATATTCGTGTTTTGTAAGACAAAAAAGATAAAAAATTAGTGTTGCTGTATTATCACACACCATAGAAAGATATCTTTGGTGAAACATTTCTTTACATCATTATTTGCAAATGTGTGTTTTTTTAACCTAAATCAGATATATACATTTTTTCATTATATTCTTATAAGAAAGTAATGAAACACATGTTTATAGAGGAGGAAATAATAAGAATTCTTGCAGCTGATGTTTCGAACTAGAAGAAGTTTTCATAAATTTTCTAATTTCATGTTAATGTTCTAAAATCATAAAATATGGCAAATAACAAATAAAAAAAAAATGATATTCCACTTTTTTATGTTCATAAATCATATGGAAATATCAGACTACTACAACATTAAACTACAATTTATTTTCTTTCTAAATTTATATTGCAGTTATTTTTTTAAGATATTTGGTTAAAACAGCCCTTTAAAAAATATACATATACTAGTTAAAAAAACTGTCAGTAAAAACATACTGAGATACCTATTACGTGGTCCCGCCTTAATTCCATTAAGCTATGGGAAAGCTTATATTAGCAGGATTTTATTACGGATATTTCGACAATAATATGATGTTATTAATTAAGTGGTTTCATATTGGCCCAGTTATTGGTCCAAGGACTGTCATATTGGCCCAAGGCCTATAACTCGGACAATATGAAAACATTTAATTAATAACATCATATTATTAATTAACAGCCGCTACAGTATAATTTGTTTTTAATCAAATTATTTTGACATACTTTGCGTTTATTTATAGTAGCGTTAATTTCATTTATATGTCAAAAAGCGAGCGCGAATGGCGTTACTTAACGTGACTGACGTCACTTAAATCTCGTATTGGTAAGTTTCTTCATATTGGCCATGCTTTTTTCATATTGGCCGACTTTCGGTTCATATTGGCCGAGTTTGCATCGTATTGTGTGTAGAGTTTCTAGTAAAACATGGCTAATATAGTTAAGTTAATTAATAAAAGACGTTTAAACTCATTTTTACTGAAAAAAATGCGATAATTTGTTTACAATTACTTATTCAATGTTTTAATTTTACAATATGCAAACATTCTAAGCCGAAAATAAGGTTTTATTTCATACCCTAGCCAACCCCGTTTTCGCTTCTTGGAGAAGGGATGGATTATGAACGTTAATACTAGGACCACATAATATCTTAAGTGAAATAAAAAAGTACCGTACTACATACTAGTATTTCTAAAACAAGCAATACTTATTTTAGATCCTTATGCAAGAAATGCGGGAAACGATGCTGAAAACGATGAAGATATCGCCAATGAAATTTCAGAACTACTGGAGCAGACAAAGTTAGACCAGGTATGACTATAGTACCGGATAATACAACATATATATCTCAAATTATAAAAATGAGAATTGACGTCTTTTAACAATATATACTTAACGCCATTAAAAATGCAAGTTTGGTAGGAAGCATGGATTTCGCATAATTCCGATTTTACTTCTTTAAATACATTAATTTGACCGGTCACCAGATTTGTAGGGAATGTGGATAATTTCTAACATGTATATAACACTACAATCGATCTTGGAGACATTTTAATTAAAAACAAACACAAAATAAAATAAACACAAAATAAAAAAACTTGCACTTTTAATGGCGTTTATTAAAACAGAACGCCGCATTTATTATTATTATTTTGCTTAACAGATATAGTTAAATGTATTTAATATCTTCTGGCATGTTTAAAAGCATCGAAATTGTCCGATAGTTTTATTTTTTTATTTGTTTCTGTTAGTTGTTTTTCGTGTTCAGTAAGAATAGCGTTTATTATAATATGTGGTGGCGAGTTTGTATTTGTAAAACTAACATGATAACATGTGTACAAGTTTCTGTTTAAGTAACAGGTGTGGGGGTAGGAGTGAGAAGGTATGCAAAAAAAAGCAAAACGCATGCAGTTTCAGATGATATTTTATCTTAACTTCTCGGATTGTTGGATAGGGGTGAACTTTGAAAATCACACAAAGAGAGAGAGAGAGAGAGAGAGAGCGGGGGGAGAGAGAGAGAGAGAGAGTACTAGCGAATGAATTTACTTGGTTCTTTAACGTGCTCGGAGGATAGATTCTAATACACGATGCATCCGGTGTACGTCCCCATCAGATGGAGGGGGCAAAGAACACGTCGACGAAATTCAGAGGCAGCGGCGAGGCTTGAATCCGGGTCTTCCGGATTTCAAGCCCACCGCGCTATCCACTGGGCGACCTTAGTCATAGTCCGTAACATTCGACAATTCGAAGGGACATCACGCTGAAATTGTTCTTTTTCACGTAAATTTTATGTACAGGAAATAGCTGTATAAAAAGTCCTCGCTTCTCTCAGTGTTATTGTCCGGTGTAATTTGCTGTATATCATACCATTGTCCGGTGTAATTTGCTGTATATCATATTATATCATATCATATCATATCATATCATGATATGTACCTGACAGCATACGTTTATCAATCACATACTATTGTGTCATGTGATTCTCCCTTTTATTTGTACCCCTTTTTATTCTCGTTCCTTTCATTGCTATTGTATGAATGTAATCTGTATTAACCTTGTATGTATTATTTATATATAATCTCATTTACTGAGGAAATAAAGAATTTAACTGAAATACTTTATTATATGATAAGCGTCAAGTACCAGAACCCTGTGACGACATGTGCTCTGAAGAAGACGAAAAGCCCTCAGAAGAATGTATAGAATGCCTTGAGATGGTCGGAGGAGGAGGTGCTGGTCCCAGTGGCCACGTGTGCTCTGACGTTCTCGGAGGTTCAAAGAGAGGGCTCTCCGATGAATCTGCGGAATCGTAAGTGAGGATATTATCTTAACAAACAAAAGCATTACATGTGTCAAACAAAGTGGTATGCTTTAACACAAACAACGTATGGCTAGGTTTTATATTGTGGCCATGTCAGTTATAACATGGATATGATTATAAACTACAAAAACAGACGGATATCACATAAACATATTTGTACTAATGTGTCTATTTATATATTAATAGGATGAACAAATTAAATCGAAGCATATTGACAGAGAATTATAATATATTATATATATATATACTAACTAATACTAATGATGAGAATTGTAAAAAAGTGTGTCCTTTTAAGCGAAACGCCTTGCCTTAATAAGTACTAAAGTAACTATATGGCTGTTGGGTAGAGCATATATATTTGCAAGAGCAGACTTTTGCACTGGGGGTTGGGCGGGAGATTAGAAATATTACGACTATACTGTAGAACATTCCATGATATTATTTTTCATCAAAAAGCCACTGAATAAACTTATAATATCAAATAAGTAAAATCGAACTAGCGTGTTAAAGCTATGCAAAAAGCGAAACCGTCCATGTCGGGTCAACTTTGAGTAAAGTACAAAAAAAATAAATGTATATTTAGATAGATAGATAGATAGATACTTTATTGACTTAAACTTTTACAGTTTCTCATCATTACATACATAATTTGTAATACATAATTATAATCACATGACAAGTTACACATACTTCTACACACTCACTTATAGTTCAATTTTCAATACTCCTTAATTAATCATAGATCATATAAATCACACATTTTAATCAATAATCCAAGGATATCAAAAAACAAAAGGAATTATATATAAAATAACAATTTATGTGAGGATGTACTTGAATATATTTTAAGAAATAATATTTGGAATAGAACATCTGACAGTAAACGCCTCTGACAAATATTTACTTAAATTAAAAAGTTCTTTCTTCTTTGAAGATTGTAGAAGTGTTATAAATTTAAACATATTTGGCCTTTGTATGTAATATTTTCTGATATATTTCTTTCTAATATCATTATAAGCTGTACAAATTAAAACAAAGTGAAATTCGTCTTCAATATCAGTTGAATTACATATTTGACAAACTCTTTCATTTCTTTCAATCCTCTGTCTTGCATAACGACCTGTCTCAATTCTTAAGCTATGTGAAGATAAACGTAATTTAGTAAAAACACTTCGTAATATTTTTGTACATAAAATATTCAGATAGTTTTCATATCCAAAATTATCTTTAACATGTCTATACAAACTTGATAATACTCTATTTTCTTGTAGATCAGTGTTCCATTTTTGAATAAAACAATCCACCAACCTCTGTTTAAAGCTAGATATAAAATGTTGATGGTTCACCCTTAAAGGATCATCCCATATATACATAAAGCCATACGTATTAAGCAGAGATTTTACATTGGATAACCAATTGTTTAAACCACTTTCACAATCAGATAATGAAGATTTATAAATAGATGATAAAATTATATTTTCTGTTTTAACTAATTTCAACCAATATCTAACTATTCTAGTATATCTTGTGATAAATAAAGGATAACGCGCCAATTCACCGTAAACACCAGCATTACTCGTGGTCAGTTTTACTCCTAGAATGTGTTTACAAAACTTGAGATGAATTCTCTCTATCTCTTTCGATTTTATGAAACCCCAGACTTCACAGCCGTAATTGAGTATTGATGAGACGAAAGCATCAAATAATTGAAGGGATGTTTTAGGTTTTAGTTCAGTTTTTCTTATGTTTGCAGTTAAAAGATTCATAGCTTTTAATGCTTTGCCGCACAAAGCCTGTTGATTTAACGTATACGACCCTGTGTAGTTAAATACAACTCCAAGATAATTAAAATCATCTGAAACCTCTAATAATGCTCCGTTAAAAGAAAAGTTTTCATCAACGGTTACTCTACCTCTTTTACGAAAAACTATAACCTTTGTTTTTTCAGTATTTACTTCCAGACCCCAAGTTTCACAATATTCATATATACGATTTAAGCTCATTTGCAGATCTTGCGGAGTATTACCTATTAACACCATATCATCAGCAAAAAGCAGTAAAATTAAAGAAATGTCATCTAATGATAAACCACTCTCTATTCTATTTTGCAAATATAACTCTAAATCTTCAATAAACAGTGCAAACATGATCGGAGACATTATCTCCCCTTGCTTCAAACCGACTGAAATCTCGAAAAAATCCGAGAAAGAACCGCAGTATTTTATGCATGATTTGACAGTGTTATACATAGAACGAATTATTCTTAGCATTTTCCCGTTAATACCAAATTTATATAACTTTAACCACATTGCATTTCTATAGATAGAATCAAACGCTTTTTTAAGGTCTATAAAAGCACAATAAAGCCGTTTTTTATTGTTTAGAATTTTTTCGATTATACTATGAAGTGCGAAAATTGCATCTACCGTTGATCTGCCTTTCATAAAGCCAAATTGTGCGTCCGATACAGTATTATTAATCTCACACCATTTATTAATCCGGGTGTTCAAAATACTTGTAAAAAGTTTTCCCATACAACTTACTAGAGTTATTCCCCTGTAGTTACTAACCATGTCTTTATCACCTCGCTTGTGCAAGGGGATTATAAAACCTTCAGTCCATTCATCAGGAAAATATCCTGAATCAAATATTACGTTAAAAATGTCAGTTATATGTCCAGATAAAATATCGCAAGTTGAGATAAAGTATTCATTTAAAATATTATCTCCAGAAACTTTATTTTTGTTTAAGGCACGAATTGCAGATTCAACTTCGCTTACAGTAATCTGTTTATCGAGTTCTTCAAATATTGCATCGCCATCATTAAAATTATGATTATTATTAAACTCTTCAGCTTCTTCAGAAACCGACACTTTTATATCCTTAAACATATTTATAAAGTATGAACTAAATTCATTCATGGAAATATCAGGATTGTTGCGTTTTCTTTTAATAAATAGTTTCCAAAACTCACGTGGTTTAGAATGGCGCATTTTTTCTAATTCTTTCATTTGTTTAAATTTGTACGATCGTTTCTTTTTCTGAATTAATTTCTTGTAAATCAATTTAGTATTAGCCAGTAACACCCTATTTTCGCCCGACTTGTTTCTGTTAAAGTTGAATAATGCCTCTTTGTAACGTGTTTTAGCAAGAACACATTCATCATCGAACCATTTATTAGTATCGCTGTTGTGTACTTGATAAAACGGCCTCAAGATCTTTCGTTTTTTAAAGAGCGGATCCGCAACATCACGTATTGTATTTGTAAATTGTATTATAAGGTTATTTATACTATTCATATCATCTTTGATTACATTATCAAGATAATTATTGAAAAGTGGCAATTTGCTTATTATACCGCTGCGAAATATTTCTTTGTATGTATTGTCCCACTTCGTATTTTCAAGATTTATTATGTTACTTTTACAGTTATGGCTATTACCCTTAATAACAAAAGATAACGGTGCATGGTCACTGAATTCATTGAAGTCTCCTATTTGAAAATCACTCACCATCGAAAAATCACATTCTTTCAATAACAGATAATCTATCACGCTACACCCGTTTCTATTCACATACGTTGCAGAACCCACGCTGTAATCACACCCTAACCTACCATTGGCTATTCTACATGACGTAGCCTTACAAAGATCAAGTAATTTGGTTCCCTGTGCATTTATTGCCGAGTCCTGTGATACTCTAATTAAAGGATTATCTGGTATATAGTCACTATAATCGATATCATTAACAGTTCGATCAAAGATAATATAATCGTTTCTATTAGCTACCCTTGCATTGCAATCACCAACAATGAAAGTACTACCTAATGAATCAAAGTATGATATGTCCTCCTGTAATAATTGAAAAAGATCAGCATTAACAATGTTAACTGCTGGCGAGTCATCGCCCCACAAATATACACCACATAAGAAAATGTCGTCTGTGTTACCGAAAAAGTATTTATCTAGTTTAAGCCAGATTATCGTGTCATGATGATTTTTCACAATAGTGATACCTTTTTTGAGTGATTTTTTAAAATATAATACAATACCTCCGCTATTTCTTCTAGCCCTGCGGTGTCTAAATTTACAGTAAAAATTATAATAACAGTAACCAGGTAATTCAATATCGCTGTCCTTACTTGTCCATGTTTCTGATAAAAATATAATTATTTATATATATATTTAGACATGTACGTGTAAGTGCAAGCCGGCTTTACGGCAAGATAATCTGTAAACTTTACCAGTAATTTCATATGTTCGCATCTTCAATTATCACGATCTAATATTTAACCATTGAATGATATTGAAAAAAAGCCACCTTATTTTAAAAAATGGCGAATTGCCTCACGTGCTCCATAGGGCGGCATTCATCGTCCATTTCTTAAATGGTCAATGCATACTAATAATGGGGATCCTTTGGAAGTAACAAACACGACCAAGAGAATAGAGTAGCAGACTCGGTTTTATTGAGTCTGTTCATGAGAGGTAATTTAAGAAGCAACGCCTCTCACGCCTCCTAGCACCAGCTTACGCGGTAAACTACGTCGAAGCCATCTATTTTGGGTTCGTTGATCCCAAAGGACAATATAAACATGCCGAACAAATAAAATACAAGCTGCACATTGCGCAACACGCACTTTACAATTAACATATACGATATTAAATATATTGTATTAAGTTGTTGTTATTGCTACTTAAAGCATACTTATTGAAGCAGTCTGTTTCTACTGATTAGTATATTTTGTTGTCTAGGTATGAGTTACATATTTTATTTCCTTGAGAAATCTTTGAATTTTCTCACTTCAAAATGAAACTAAAATACGTTGTTCACTTTGAAACAACATAATTTCAATATCCTTTATTTTGAGTAAACCTTAAACAATCAAACTTTTGTGAGGAAAAATGACAAACGTTCGTCCTCGTCTCTCTACACTCTACATGGAAATATTTACTTATTTAATTAGAAAAAAAAAAGTAAAACACTTAACCGATTTCATTAAACTATGACTTGTTTTCTAGTTTGTTATTCATTCTTATCGCAGAATTTGGAAATCATTTATTTTTATTTTTTATTTTGCTTAAATGCAGCATTTCATCGCATGGCATATAATATACATATTATATAGATAAAAAAAATTCTATTGGTTCAATTGCCACCTAGCGATCACCGATAAAACGCGATTCGTCCTCGGTCAACATCAAATCCAAATTAGGTCCACAGATCCATGTTTCGACCTATCAAACGTCTATTTTTATATATTATACTGTTTTATAATACAACTGTGGATTCTACGTGTCATCTCCAGAAAAGGAGACTGATATACCTATATATTTACATCGTTCAACTCGTGTTAGCAGCAGTACATTGAGATTCAAAAGCAACGTATTACCTCAAAGAAACTAACCCGCCACATCACGGCAATACTACACTAAAGAAACGTCTATTAAAATTCTATCCAGATGTTCAGTTCATATTAAAAAAAGAGTATGATAATGGACCCTTGGAAACCGTCGGTTTGATCGAGACTGTTCATGAGTGGTTCATGAGTGGTAGTGAAATATGCTAGCTACCGCTCACGCCCTCTAGCCCCGGGTTGAGCAGAACTCAATATTCATAAAATCAACAGCACACAATTTTAACCATCCCGAAGATGTCAAACGCATATGTGACGATTAAAAGTGTAGTTTTATTTTGTTTACGGGTTCTTAAAATACCCGTGATTGAATATGCGTGAAAATTGTTTATGCGTTGGTAATTCTTAATTCAACGCTCCAGCTTTGGGATTTGGCTTGGCTGGTTAAAGCCGTTTATATTGTGTATAGAGTTTAGATTCTCAACATATATATATACCTCGTCTTCAGTAGCTTTAGACACGGTTGATGGCGAGATATCTGTCTAAACAGCAAACTTTCATTATGTAAAGTAATGGAAGATAATCGAGATATTCGGATTAACTGTTTACTCAATTAGCATTAATCAATATCGCGTAACCCTGTTTACAAGTTACACAGTTGTAACAACCCACTGGTCATGTTTTGTAGGTCACAGGTTAATAGTCTACCTTTTGTTGCAGAAGCCCAAGAAAGAGGAGCTGGAGGCGATTTTGGAGAGGAGTGCGAAGAGTCACCAGAAGGATTCGATTTACATACACGTATCCGGTTGGAAAAAAATAAAGCGAGTAGATGATACTCATACGTCGCTTCACAACCACATGTATTTTAAATATTTAATAATTATTTTTTTAGAATGCTTAAAGTAGCTATCCCGCCAACAAGAGTCACCTTGTACAACATGTGTACACCGTTTCTAAACACACTGACGATGAGGTATATATATATATTTTTCATGTCGGTCTGCATAATTCTGCCGAGAATCAGGGTGTCTGAGATATAGAGAATATCATGTTAGTGCCTGATCCTATCCAGTTTATCAGGTGAGGCTGAGAAAAGAATGAAGTTCGGGGCTGTGCCGAGGGCTTCATTGTTTTCGTGCCGAACCTGATAAACTGGATAGGATCAGGCACTAACATGATATTCTATTTATCTTGTGGATCGCTTAAAATCATTTAATTTACCTTTTTTTCCCCTTGTTTTTCCACATTTGTTTCCGTTCAAAACTTCCCAGATGTCATCAAATATACCCCGACGTCATCAAAAGAGGTGCTGACGTCATCAAATGAAGTGAACCTGACGGGATAGGAAGTAACTGCCGAGATAACGTTTTATCTCCGGCACCCTGTTTCTCGGCTTAATTACACAGATCGACATGATAAAAAACCTTATATCGGCAGTTGCGTTCCTATCCCGTCAGGTGCACTTCTTTTGATGACGTCAGTACCTCTTTTGAATACGTCAGAGAATATTTGATGACGTCTGGGTATTTTTGAACGGAAAAAGATTGGAAAAAATGGAAAAAAAGGTAAATTAAATGATTTTAAACGATCAACATGATAGATAGAATATCATGTTAGTGCCTGATCGTATCCAGTTTATCAGGTTCAACATGATAAATAGAATATCATGTTAGTGCCTGATCGTATCCAGTTAATCAGGTTCGGCTCGAAAAAAATGAAGCACTCGGCACAGCTTCGGACTTCATTTGTTTCTCAGTCTCACGTGATAAACTGGACGTGATCAGGCACTAACATGATATTCTCTTTATAACTTACACATTCTGAGAATCCAAACTCTGTCTACATAATATAAACAGTTTTAACCAGCCAGACCAAACTCCCAAACTGGAGCATTGAATTTAGAGTTCCGACTCACAATTCATATTACGCATTCTATCACGGGTACGTTAAGAACCCATGAAAAATCCTATATTTGTAATCGGTACATAAACATTATTATATGACCTGTCCACCTGGATTGAGTTTCGATAAACGGTTTGTAATTTTGCCATTATTTGGCGGGTTAGTTTCTTTACGTATAAAGAGCGGCATCTCTTATGTACACTAAAAAACATAAATGAATACAGAAGGAAAAAAACACAACAAGGGTCACATAATTGTATAATTCTACTGTATTTCGCAGAGCTCCAAGAAAGAGGAGCTGGAGACGATTTTGGAGAGGAGTGCGAACATTCCTAAGACAGATTCGAGTTACAGCGGCCAAGTAAAGCCTATAGACGTACATTTCACGCCGCTCTACTATCACATGTATTTAAAATTAAACACTTTAAAACAAAGAGCGGCATCTCCAAAAAAAAACAACAACATAATTGTGTTCAGAAGGAAAACAACAGCTATACTAACTTGATAAAAACTTTATTGACTGAGATCTTGTCAAATTCCGGTACTCTCTCGTGTATATTTACACTCAGTTGAACGTCTTTATTTTTACAATGTATCATTAATTTTAAATCTATTAATAGTACATGTATTACAATCCTGAATATATGGAGCTACAACAACCATCCATGTTTTGTTGGTGTTATTTTTACGTTCCACATAACCAGTAGTTTTGATCATCTTCGACGCTTGATTGTAAATACAAACGTCTTGACAAGTTGTGCGGAAACAAATTTGAAACTGGAACCACGTGACCGTAATTATTATGTGTTTATTAAAGTATTTCTTACCCTCCGCATTTAGTTCGTCGATATAATGATGAAGTTTCCCTATTTGTTTATATATACATGTATTGTCTTTCTGCCTTTCTGTATATCTTGGATATCAGGTGTTCCTGTCTCAGCCTATCAGAAACCTTACCAGTGTATCGGCAAACATCAAACTTTGTCCAGGAGGTCTTGTCTAGACGTTTGTCTTGAAAACAAGCAAGCGACGCATATGATCTAGAGTATATAACCAGTACTGTATAATATCGCGCATATTGTCCACTATCACCCTCACTACGATGCACTATTTGTATTCCCCGCCATGCAATTGGAGTGGGTATATAGTGCTGCCTTTTCCTTCCATCTTTTTGTCTGTACGTCCGTATGAACATTCAAAAATGAAAAAAATTGTCCTATAGAAACCAAAGGCCCCAAACACAATGGCACCGTAGTCCCGTATTGTACCACAAAAAAGAGAAATTGTATTATACAATGAAAAAGACTTTTACAACACAAATAATGATGAAGACAGGATCTTGGAGCGGACACGAGGCAATAAGGCCTACTGGTTAGTTGAGCTTAAATCGATTGTATGTGTACACAACCTAGCTATTATCCTGTTTTCATCGCCTAAATTGACAGGACAGTGTAAATAAAAGTACATTTCATTAAAAAGAAATCTCTAACAATAAAGTCCACATCCAGAGAAATTAGCAAACGATACACGTATATGTTGTTTTAAAATTAGATAAAAAATATACATAATTGGAAACACCTGAGGATGTATCCAGAATTGAACTGAACAATCCCAGCATTTGCAGCCAAAGAGAAAATCAATCTTGGGTACGACCAGGCACCAACCTCCCCTGTTGAGGATTTCAGAAGGTGCAACTAAAGCGAGGCTTTGGATATAAAAACTAAAATAAATTACAATCAAAACTTTAACCAAGCAACTTTGGACGGTTTTGGAGATATGACCCTTCAAATAAGAGTTAACGCTGCGTTGACAGTGGCGCATTAACCATCTTCGGCGACGTCGGGAAAGTGAGCCCTATTTCTTATCCTTCACTTAAATCGATTTCCTTAAAACTAAAAATAAACACAATTTTTAGGTTAAATGAATACATGGAAACATAATAAAAATAAGACATGACAATATGACTTTGCATATATTCATTGACTAGAACAAAAAAACTATATGTAACATCATGAAAATGATGATCCTGTCAACCGTGGTATATTTTCTTATAATATTAATACACTGAAAACACAGTAACTACAAAAACATGCTTATGCTAAACTCGTAGAAAATGCATACACTTATGACAGATAATTATGGCCTAATTATTCTAAGAACACACGGCTTTACTAGCACAAAGGTCAGGGTTAGATGAATTTTATGTATTTAAACATTTAAAGGGCTATAACTCCACTAAAACACATTCAACCGGAACACAGCAATGATACGCACCTGTCCAGAGGCTTATGCCCGTCGTGGTATAATCTCACAAAAGAAAAAAAATTGTAATATCGAAATACTAAAATGTATTATATGGTCTAGATTATGCCAAAAACAGAGTATGAAAGGAGACATTTGGCAATCGCCGAACACGATAAATATAAAAAAAAAAGCAGTCTCGGTTTGAATGAGACTAAATATTTAAAAATTCAATCATGCCAATAGTACCAAATGTTGAGCCATCCCGAAGATGGTATGCATATGACGGTGAACATGGAACCTTCAATGTGGTATGTTCATAAAATACCATGGCCAGTGGCGTATAGTCCCAGCTTCTAACAAAACGAGTTTGCCCTAAACGAGAAAACAATGGACGAAAAATGGAATTTAGTTCGGAGTAGATGTTTAATTATGTTTTTGGAAACATATTTACCAATACGTGGTCCGAGTATTAACTTTCATACCCCATCCAACACCTTCTCCAAGAAGCGAAAACGGGGTTGGCTGGGTTATGAAACAAGAGGCCCAAGAGGGCCTGTGGACGCTCTACTTGCTAAAGTTAAAGTTCGTGTATAAGGGGCCAACATCAAAATCATTCAACCGGAACAAGCGCAACAAGGCTTGGCACTGATCATCCAAGCCATGTTTCGCTGAAATCCGCCAAGAGGTTCAGGAGAACTAGTTTTTACAATGTTAGTGTATTAAAACCTTTAAAGGGTCATAACTCTGCCAAAATTCAGTCGACCGGAACAAGGCAATGTTATGCACAACTAGACTTGACACTGACCTTCCTTGCCAAGTTGCACTGAAATCCGGCCAAAGATTGTGTATTAAAACTTTTAAAGGGCTATAACTCCGCCGAACATCTTTCAACCGCAACACGGTGATATGCACAACTAAGCTTGGTACCGATCATCCATGAAAAGTTTCGTTGAAATCCGGCCAATTGTTCAGGAGAACTAGTCCAGACAAAATGTGCGTATTGAAACATTTAAATAGCCATAACTCCACCAAAACTCAATCAACCGAAACACGGCAATGATATGCACAACTAGATCTAGTCCTGATCATCCGTAAACGGTTTCGTTGAAATCCGGCCAGGGGTTCAGGAGAACTAGTCCAGACAAAGTTTGTGTCTTAAAACCTTTACAGGACCATAATTCCACCAAATCATTCAACCGGAACACAGTGACGAAATGTACAACTAGGCTTGGTACTGATAATCCCTGCAAAGTTTCGTTGAAATCCGGCCGAATGAAGGTCCTATCGTCTTTACGAGGCAAAATACAGCATCTTTAAACTAATTCAAGGGCCATAACTCCGATGTTACTAGTCTGAACTGATTGGTTTTCGAACTCGTCGGAGCTTTCATTAATATAAACAATCATATAAAGTTTGAAAAAGATCGAATGAAAAATGAAGGCCCTATCGTGTTAACGAGGCCACATTATAGCATATTTCAGAAAATCAAGGACCATAACTCTGGTGTTACTGGTTTGAACTGGCTGATTTTTAACTCGTCCTAGCTTTCATTGATATCAACAATCTAGTAAAGATTAAAAAAGATTGGATAAAAAATGATGGCCCTATCGTGTTAACGAGGCAAAAATTAACGGACGGACGGACGACGGACGAACGTCGGCCAGTAGAGCTAATAGTGAAGGCCATTAGAGCTAATAAAACCTTCATTTTGGCTTACAAACTTTGCATATTGTAAAATTAAAACATTTAAATAGGTTAATTTAAACAGTTATCGCATTTTTTCAGTAACAAATGTTTTAAACGTGTTTTATTGTCGGAATACCCGTTATAAAATCCTTCTTATGCAAGCTTTCCCATCTCTTAACGGAATTAAGGCGGTACCACGTAATGCTAGACATCGTAGAGGACATTGATATGAAGAGTCTACAACGAAATTGATATCACTGATACCAGACGTCCATGACAACTATAGTACAGTTTGACAGCCATGGTACAATCTCATAAACTCAGATAAGAATATCCCTACCAGTTGCATGTTACAATGTATTCTTGTGTGTAGTTCTAAGGTTTATACTACCTCCGCCATTTAACCTATAGGACATCGTTAGCATGGTTAAAGTAAAGGCACAATAGAGTATTGATTTGTGTGATGCCTTGATTGTATACTGAAAGAAAAAGGAAACGAGACACGTGAATTTCCGCTATATATTGTATATATTGCACACTTAATTCAATATATATTCCAAGGAAATACCAAGATGTTTTGTAAAAAAAAAGTTTCAGTTAGTTATAGAAAGGACACAATTGTGATGTTGTAGACGTTTTAATCACATTACACGTTGTAACAAAAAATTCATAAATGTTGAAGTTCCTCTTTGAAAAATTGAGCCAGTTTAGTACAGCATTTAACGTAAAGAGTTTGCAAAATTTTGCATCCTAAGTTTGCTCACATGCTTGAGCCAAACGCGTAAGATAATGAAATTTTGCAGGAATACTATTTTCTGTGTTACGTGTTGTTTTAGTCTTTTTTCCGAAAGGAAAGATCTTACGTAGCCATGTACCATTCGATTAACAGCAGCATATTGTACATACATGTATTTGTAATATATAGCGGAAATTCCCATGTTGCGTTTTTTTTCCTTTCAGTATATGTTGGGACCTCGGTTTTAAGCCTCATCCGTAAGACTGATTAAGAAATACCTGACAAGGCGAGGAAATATGGCGAGGGATTTTACACCTTACACCCACACACCCACACCCACACCCACATCCAGACACCTGTCACCGTGATATTATCTCATGAAACAAACTAAACATTTAATATATTTGGGAAATCACTGTCGTGGCCTTAACAATTCAAATACAAACATAATAGATAGAAGTAAATTAGTACGAAGTAATGACTAGATGTATCAATGTAGTACCACACACTGCATTCATGAACATATACATACATAAATACATATATAAACCGTTGACATAATCCTCGTAAATCAGTATAACGACACATATCGCATTTGTGCGGAATTTTCCTTTGAAGAAAACCGCTGTCTAAAGGCTGGTAACAGAACCTTTTTCCGTGTTCTAATTGAAAATGGTATAGCACTTCTTCGCGCATGCGCACTCTTTTTGTAAAGCGTGAATTTCCTGAAATCTGCAAGGTCCGCTGTTTTACTTGTTTATGCACTTTTAAAGAACATGAACAGTTTTGTCAAAGGAGCTCTAAACGGAAACTATTCATTTTGAAAAAAATGCAAGTCGGGAAAATAAGGAATACAAATATATTACGAAAACAGTTACAGGACTTTTGCTCGGTTGATACAAACTGATAACAGGGCAGGAGGTTGCGGAGTTCCTTTACGGGTCGTTATGTAACGACCATTGCTGGTGCCCCCGACTCTGATACCTGTCAATATCGATCTTGTCCATGTCCCATAACTATTATTACTAGTATCACAATTCCTGTTATTAAGTATGGTAGAACTCAATGAATTGTCTGTAATGGGAATTGTTACACGCGTTATTAGTTTCTGGTCATATATCTGGCTGTACTATCCACAAAGATAGTCATAGAGTTAGCTTTTATGGTCAAGGGGTAGAATGTCCGCTTAATCTGCCAGGGGTCCCGAGGTTTTATGGTCAAGCTGCAGAATGCCCGACTAACCTGTCAGGGTCCCAAGAGTTTAAGGTCAAGCTGTAGATTGTCCGCTTAACCTGCCAGGGGTCCCGAAGTTTCATGGTCAAGCTGTAGATGTGGGCTTACATGTAACAGGACCGACATGTATGGTCTGTTTCTAAATAAGTGTTGGTAACTTGAAGCCGGCTGTCTCAATGTTTTGTCTAATATGTGGTTGTGGTCTTACTTGTTACGTGAGAGGCATGGCCTGTATCTGAATGAGTGTGTGTAATTTGATACATTTTACTTCTACAAGTATGTTATGTACATTACGTGGGTATATACTGACATTAATCTGTATGAATGTAGGTAAGTTGAAGACCGTTTCCTCTTTGTTCTGAGACATGACATGTATCTGTTTGGGTGTGGGCAGCTTGACGCCTTCTGCATCCGTTGAATATGTAGCCACATATTTACGTGTAACATGACAGTGTATGATCTGTATTTGAGTGTTGGTACGTTGAAGCCCCCTGCCTCTACTTTCTGTACAATATGTGTGCGTGTGACTAACCTCAAACCTACAATGACCGGTATTGCCTGTATCCGTATGGGTGTTGATGACTTGAAGACCGCTGCCTGTAAGATCTTCTGTATAATAATTGGGTATATACTTTCGTTAACTTGTCAGGCAAGACCAGTATCTGTACGAATGTGGGTAGCTTGAGCAAGTGTGAGCAACTTCCCTCGGCATCTATGCTCCGTAAAATACTTGACATATACATGGTATATAGCCTGTATCTGTTTGTGTAACGTGAAGTATGGAACGCCATGACTGTCTTATGATGTTACCGATTCATATATGCAGTGCATTTCCCTTTATATGTGGTAGATCTTTCATGATATGCAGTGCATTTCCCTTTATATGTGGTAGATCTTTCATGATATGCAGTGCATTTCCCTTTATATGTGGTAGATCTTTTATGATATGCAGTGCATTTCCCTTTATATGTGGTAGATCTTTCATGATATGCAGTGCATTTCCCTTTATATGTGGTAGATCTTTCATGATATGCAGTGCATTTCCCGTTATATGTGATAGATCTTTCATGATATGCAGTGTATTTCCCTTTATATGTGGTAGATCTTTCATGATATGCAGTGCATTCCCCTTTATATGTGGTAGATCTTTCATGATATGCAGTGCATTTCCCTTTATGTGTGGTAGATCTTTCATGATATGCAGTGCATTTCCCTTTATGTGTGGTAGATCTTTCATGATATGCAGTGCATTCCCCTTTATATGTGGTAGATCTTTCATGATATGCAGTGCATTTCCCTTTATGTGTGGTAGATCTTTCATGATATGCAGTGCATTTCCCTTTATATGTGGTAGATCTTTCATGATATGCAGTGCATTTCCCTTTATATGTGGTAGATCTTTCATGATATGCAGTGCATTTTTAATTATATGCGGTAAATAAATCTTTATATGTGGTAGAAAAGTATTTATATGCAGTAGATTAATCATTATATGCGTTAGATAAGTCATTCTATGCAGTAGATAAACAATTATATGCGGTCCAGTTATCGTTATATGTGGTGCATTTATTACTTTATGCAGTAGTTTATCTAATATATGAGTTCCTTTGAACATTATATGAAGTAAGTTTGTATGTATATGCAGTGATTCTGTTGATTTTATATGTGGTACATATTCTAATATACGTGGTGGATCCGTCTTTATATTCGGTGGTTTCAATTGCATTATATTCGGTACAAACGGCTTTATACGTGGTGCATTTCTTATGCTATGCAGTGCATTTTCTGTTTATATGCGGTGGTTTTTTTATTATGATGATGAGATCAATCGGAACACTCGTTTCTAGAGATGTTACGATTTAAAATAAACGACTGCACATATAACGCTGTCATTATCGATTATTTAGACCCACAGCGATTGGCCATTGTATACACACTCTTTACGTAATTAGAGGATTTCCAGTTTTATAAATAGAACAAAAACTGTCTTACTTTTTTTAGTCCAAACCAAGACTGGATTCATTTTAATAATATAAAAAAACACCAACTGTTGAAAACAATTAGGTCAAACAAAGACAAGTTGACTAGATCGGCGTTAGAAAATTGCATATGTTTTGATAACACCCCAGTCCCTTGGAAAAATCTCGAAAAATACTCCAACTCATCCAGGAAAAAAATCTCGAAAACACCCCCTGAACCCCGCTTCCCCACCACCATCCCCTTCAACATATTTTCCTTCCACAGATATTGCGTGGAAAAGAACAACGTTGACACCGGGGTAGGGACTTCAGATAGAACTGGTATAATACCAACATTGGGGATTACCCTGAAAATTATCTCCTAGGGAGGGGATAGAACAATAAATCGATTTTCCTTGGGTGAGCCCGTTGCTACCCTACCCCTACCCCTACCCCGGCGGGGAAATAATTGATATGTGCATAATTGTTTTGCGTGTCCTTGATAGGACATTTGTAAAAGTGCATTAAAATCAAAGGGGGCGGGGGGAGTGGGTGTAAGAGGGTTGGGGTGGGGATGGAAGGTTTTGATGTAAAATATTCCGAAAGTGGCCTGTTTGTAATAATGTTATGAATAATGTTGGGAGGGTGCGGTGGGGCATAACCCGGGGATTAGACAGAAACGAATTTCTGTTAGGCGGGAATGGGCTATTCCAGATAGTCTCCGTACTCACCATCCATGTCCCCGCTTAAAAATGTATTTTTAAGCCTAGAAAGCACACTAGTTTAAAACAACAGCAGCAAAAACATATATATATATACACTAGAAAAGTAAAGCGTTTAAAACCTTCAAACTCTGCCACCGAGACATCTGAAAATATGTACAAAATACCACCAAGATCATCGGAAATCCATTTCCTACCTCCTCCCCATAAAGCAGTCTAAAAAGCATTTACCTCAAGACGATGTACAAACTACCCCCAAGATTTAAAAAAAATACATCACCTTAAAATACGTGGCTTCATCTCCTAATAAAACAATGTATGGGGAAAAAATGGAAAAATCTCCAGCCACCATACCCCGTTTGTTTTTATTCGTTTAAACCTCATTCCCTCAAGGAATTTGTGTAGCCCCACCATCACCCTCTCCACCCCCACCCCCACCACCGCTCCCACCCAAACACACACCACCAACACATCCTTACCGCTGCCCTCGCAAGAAAAACAACACATCCCTTACCACATTCTCACAAAACCAGGAAAATACCATCTCTTTTGGGCGGGGTGTGTGGGTGTATTTTGTTCACAACCTTACCCTCGGAAGCCACCAGCCCATTGTTTCCTTGTAAGGACACCGGGTACAGAACTTGGTATGATACGTACCAACATGGGGACTATCCTTGGGAATAAGAGTGATTGTGTATTTAGAGCGCACACTTCCTCAGTAATTGTAATGTATGCATTTATTATATACTTTCCAGCGAAATAGTGGATTAACTCCTATATTTACTCCAAAGAAACAAATATTTTCTATTTGTTCACACCAAATCAACAAATATCCTCTATTTATGTATGTCACGCGCGTGCATTGTGTAATAAATATTGAGAAAAAACCCAACTTGCCATATCTTTTTATAGAACTCTTTTTCCCGATTAAATCGGCGTTTGACTGTCGCTTGTTTGCTCCTCCTTGTTTGAGGACATACGCAGTGAAGCAGTCTAGTTAGATTTCCGATAAAATCGTAACATCTTAAAAAAACGAGTTTTCCGATTGATCTCATCATCATAATGAAAAAACCACCGCATATAATAGAAAAATCACTGCATATCATAAGAAATGCACCACGTATAAACCGTTTGTACCGAATATAATGCAATTGAAACTACCGAATATAAAGACGTATTCACCACGTATATTAGAATATGTACCACATATAAAGTCAACAGAAGCACTGCATATAAATACAAACGTACTTCATATAATGTTCAAAGGACCACATATATTAATTAAACTACTGCATATAGTAATAAATGCACGACATATAACGATAACTGGACCGCATATAATGGTTTATCTACTGCATACAATGACTTATCTATCGCATATAATGATTGATCTACTGCATATAAATACTTTTCTACCACAAATAACTATTTATTCACCACATATAATTAAAAATGCACTGCATATCATGAAAGATCTACCACATATAAAGGGAAATGCACTGCATATATTAATCGGCAACATCATAAGACAGTCATGGCGTTCCATAATTGAAGTCTCTATGTTGCATACACTACGTGGGTATATATATATAAGGGATAAGGGTGAGAAAATACATACATCTATAAAATACCTTTCAAAAAGCACTGGATCCCCGAGTGGATAGGAAAATATTGGAATAAATTAATAGATAATAATACTAATACTATTTAAGGGTTTGGATGGCGGCAATTTAGAAATGTGCTTAAACAGTAACCGGGAATGGGATGAGGTAGGGTTAGGTGACACATGATTTAACAGAGGAGCTTAAGTCTATACCAAAATAAAATAAAACATTTCTGTGTATATGGTCTTTGGGATAAGCCATAATTAAGAACATTTTGCAATGTGTTCGATACAGTTGACATGAGTCGCGGGTCGGGGTGGGAGCGGGTGGGGGTTATATTTATTATATTATAGAGGAGATCAAATCTAAACCAAAAATAAAATAAACCATTACTGTGTAAATAGGCCTTCGGTTAAGCTAGAATAAAGAATATATTGCTATATTTAAGCATTTGGATGGCGGTCTTTTTCCAAAGCGCTAAAAACAGTTAACATGAGGGTGAGAAGGCGGGACATTTAATATATTTAGAGGAGCCAGACATAAAATAAAACATTGGTGTGTACATGTTCTTTGCCTTAAGCAATAATTAAGAACATATTGCTGTCCTTAAGCATTTGAATGGCGACCATTTTGAAATGTGCTAAACGTAGCAGCGGACAGTCCTGTGACATTGGGAACCTTTTCGATTTTCAAGTAATACTACACACTACTATCACAGACAGATTGATGCGTTTGTCCACTCTGTCTACATCCGACCTTTTTAATCCCTAACTATTTTGAGCAAGCGAAAACGTATTGACGTGCAATATGTATACGGGAATGTTAAAATACATACCGAGTTAGATCAGTCCAAACGACATTTAACGGTTACAAAAATCGAACAACAAAATCGATTGGGGCGAAACAATTAGGTAATTATATATGATAGAAATTAATTAAGGAATGAGTAAATGATTACAACCACGCACAACACTTTTATCGACGCGGATCAGTTACAGTTTCGGTAGTTTCGATAAATAAATGATCAACTGCATTGACCTAAATTGTATTAAACGTGATTACTGTATACGGTATACATGTTCCTTATTGTCTACTATAAATGACGACCAATTGTCTCACTATTAACCGATATCAATGAAGCAACCTATACAAATGTAATTATGTTTAAAAACGTGTTAGTCTCAATATAGAGGGGTCATATTTTATTCATTCAAGTCATAATTTTAGGGTTAGTGATTAAGATTTACATAACTGTTTATAATTTAGATGTATGATCTCCACCTATTTAATACCTCCACAACGCTGCCACCTAACTTACACCATAACACTTTTAATATAACCTGTTCCTCTGATGTTTCAAATTTTTCGATATAGGACATGTATGAAGAAAAAAACATGTCAATAGTTCAGCCTGGTGGAATGGTCTTGTAAACAGAAAAATAGAGTACAGCCAAAACGTTTATTTTTCAAGGTATTATTTTTTCCAAAAATCAAATCAACTATTGGTTGTTTGTAGGAGTTTAGTTGTCATGTTCAACTTTCCAAATAATACAACTTTGATAGAATATTAAGGATATGAACAAATTCAAAGACTCGAATGTACAACAGGTCCTCATTAGCAGCGTTTATGGTATTCAATAGTCTTTTTCACAAATATAGTAATACGATATATCGCAAAGCCTGTCAGCGAGTTTGTAGTCTTTGTTATGCGACAAAGCTGCGCAACGTGAGGTACTAGGTGTTCTCGGCTGGCCAACCCCCCAAAAGTCGTTGCCAATAGGCAGAAGGCTACCGGCAGACGAGACCCACTGGTTTACATCTGAAAAGTCGACTGCATCGATATTGGTGAGGTCAACCCAGTAATTCAAATATGATCCGAAGTAGCCTGCAGATAAATATAATGATCAATGGTAGCAACATGCTTATCTTCATCTCTAGGTTGTGATATTTCAAAAATAATACATAAACAGGTTTCATACTTTGTGAATATAATAATTGGTGTCAAAAATATAGACTAGTACTTTAGTTGCTAAGTTTTAATGTAAAAAGATAATCTGAAAATAGTATACAACTATTTAATTCCTTAGAATGCAATGGTTATAATTATTATATATCATTTAATAAACGTAGATTTTATTGGCTGAAAAGCAGTCACGTGAAAGTCATTAGTATGAACTACTGACTTGATAACCAAACTTGTTCAAACGTGTCCAATCCGGTTTAAACCAGACTTGCGAGTCAATAGTTCTCTTTTGGGTGAATAGTTCTCTTGCCGAGTCATTAGTATCTTCCAGATCTTTCAAGAATGTTATTACCAATGTCAATTATTTACTATAAGCGCTCAATGACATAGAATAAAAAATTAACAAAGATGGACGCGCAACGTTTTCATTTATCAACTAAGGAAGAATTGGAAGAATTAATGCAAGCGAGATATTCAAGAGCAACACAAAGTGTATTTAAGGTAACTGAAAATTTGCTTTATCAGTATACGTTAGCGGATTCTGTATATACCGTTTACGAACTGTGCGATAAGGATGTTGTGTCTGACCCAGATACATTTTCTTACTTTTTTCTCTATGATTCAATAAAATAAAACTATCTACTTCTGTTTCTGTCAACGGTTAAAACTATACTTCCTCGGGAATGACTATTGACCATCAACAGTGAACTATTGACCTCGACTGCGTCTCGATCAATAGTTCACTGCTTCGGATCAATAGTCATTCCTATGGATGAATAGATGTAACCATTGACCTCAACAGAAGCAGATAATTGTATACTATTTATCAGATGGTGTGACTATTGGCACTATTGCACGAGGCGGTACGGTCAGTAGTCACTTCCGAGGATAAATATTTCTAATCCATGGACTTCTAAGGAATTAAATAGTTGTTTTTTATTATATATCATAAAATATAAGGAATGAAATATATTTATTTTAATATATAGACTTCAGTTGATTTTACTTATAAAATTGAACTGAAATTAGAAATAATGGTAGGCCATGTACAAACAATGTGTTTCTCTACTAAAGAATATGAAAAGCGTCACCACACTACTTTTATTTATTTAAAATAGAAACAGAGTGGTGTGGCGTGAGTTATTTTTATTTTTCGCCACTTAGGCCAAATACTTATACCTGTGTTTACTGTAACATAGTTAAAAAGAACATTGTCGGTATGTCGGCATTTTTATTTTATTATTATTTTATTGTTCATAAATAAAACGTTTACAGCATAAGAACAAAAAAAAAATGCGTACCAAGATACCTGAGTGAGGATGTCGCCATTGTTCAGCTGTCAGTGTCAGTTGTGCAGAAGATATATTGATCAAGGTTGTATGACGTTTTGGGGTTCAAAAAAAGCGCGTCAATGACACAGATGTACTATTGCACGCTAAATTTACTATTGCACGGTCACGTGATGAACTATTGAATGGTTGGCATATTTCCAATGAGAATGTTCCAAACTATTTAATCACACGTGACTGCTTCTAGTCGGGAGTGACTACAGACCCTTGAAGGATACTATTGCTTCTCGGGTCAATAGTCTAAGGAATTAAATAGTTGTATAATATATAATAACGTCCAAAGAATAGCTCATCAGATATACTACATATATTTGACGAAATGAAATTTTAATGGACTGATTAAGAATATCGTTTTTAGAAATTACTAAAACCAAAACACAATTTGACACGAAAGATTGTGTCAGTTAAGGTAATCTAAAAGCATTCTCTGGAGAAGAGCTGTCAGATGAAATAAATATGTTTGACTATCGATATTCTGATAAGGAGGGCAGGAGGAGCTGTCGGAGAACACAAACATTTTACTGCCACATTAAACTACAGGCAGAGAAAACAAACCTAACTACAGATATATGAAAAATCTAATACAGAATCTTTGGATTTTACTTAATTTTTTCTTTGCCAGAGCGTCTAAGGACACACAAACACACGCACGCTCGCACAAACGCGCGCACACATACACATATATGATGACGAGTTTTCGTACCGATTACGTCTAACTACAATAATTATTATGTACTTTAAACAGTCAAACAGACAATAGTCAACTTCGCTTCTCACAAATTGTTAACACATTAATCATTTTACTAGCTGCTTAACTATATCGTTTTGCTAACTGTATGCCCTCTGCAGCTAAATTTCAGACACAACCACAAGTGCGAGGGTCAACACATAATTTGAGATCATACCGGCGTGGGTACAAAATAATAAACTGGACCCATTGTCGGAATATTTGAGAGAGTGAACGGCCTTACCCACTGGCCCCACTGGCCCCTGTTCCTTCACCTATGTTATAATTGTAAAATAGATATTCCCATGTAGTTACCTTTGCAGGTATTGGTCAGTTGCAACAAGATGTCCATCTTGGCACTGGACGTTAGTCTCACCAAACGGGAACCATCAGCGACACAGTTGGTCAGGGCAACGTCTTGTGTTACCTCCGTTGTCCTGTACACCCTTTATAGAAAAAGATAAAGCGATATTGTTATGATGTGGGAACGTTATATGTGATGTACAATCCCTGTTTTTGTCATGATGTCACAGTTTAATAGCACTTGGTTGACCTATCTATGCATATATGATTCGTAGATGATAGGTGTAAGAAAGTATGTCTACATATTTCTATTTCATTGAAACTGTTTAAGCTAATATGAGCATTCTGCAAGACGTATTGTATGCAAAAAAGGTTAACCTTCGGCTACGCGTAGTAATTTCTGTTCACACAAATTGTTATAATGGGTGACACCTTTTAGGACAAATTCCAAAACCGTTCAATAAGGTCTGAGTTAAATATCTTTAAAAAAGCCGGTACTACTTTATTCAAAATAAATCAAAGGAAAACCGGCTGAGTATTTGTTTGAATTATTCAGCTAACACACAAACAGACTATTGGGATTTAACTTCTTACGCTATTCGATTATTCAATACTGCACCAAAAAGGGAGATAATCCGCTTACCTATTAACGTCAATAACACTGCACTAAAACTAAGCGTGGGATACCTCTAGTTTACGATTATGCAAACTGAACCACAGCATAATGAGGGTATCAGCTTACTTGTACGTAAAAAGGGAGCCATCTGCCAGTTTAACCGTCCTGTACATCGTGTCGTCCGTTGGGCAAGTGAACGTGAGGTAGGGAACTTAAACGACAATAATTCTTTGTAAACATTATCTTAATATCAAGTATTTCAACACATTAAAATGTACAAAAAAGAACAGTTATTAAAAGGTAATCATGACTAATGTCGGAGTCAAATATAAAACATGTAATTATTACAAGTATATACATGCAATAGAGGCTGACCATTGGCGTAGCTCTGTATAGGCCCTGTAGGCCCGGCCCTACGCCTAATTTTCAGAAATAGAAAAATTAAAAAATTCGGGGATGGGGGAGGTGTGGTTAGGTGGGGGTTGGAGGGGGGGGGTGGGGGGCTGTATAGGCGGCGTAGTAACCAGAACATATTATTTTCATATATATTTGTTTAGTTATCTTTGCCCTTCTTAAAGTCTAAAATATACGTCAGCACAGACCTAATGCATCCTGACATAAAAAAAAATTGGGGGAGTGTGGGGGGTGGGGGCATGACCCCGGACCCCCCTAGCATAATAACTTTAACTGCGGGCTTATGCCGTCAAAAAGGCCAAGCTATGCCCCTGCTGACGCGTCATGCCCATCCACTCTCATATGTCAAAATCCATACCCATGTAAATGTTTACAAATTTTCATTTTTTACCGCAACAGTATTGCTCTGGAACAGACTGTCCTTGCTCATGCTCACACAGGTGTGAGCAGCATCAACCATGCTACCCATTACATATTAAATTATGCTTTTAACCTGTAAATTATTTTCTTCCAAGCTTTTAACAAAAGTAACATCACATCTTTTGCATTTTGAACCTGCCGACGCGCAGCTGTACAATTGTACCAGAAATGGGGTGATGCAGTGATGCAGGATAGATAGATGGATGGATGGATGGATGGACGGACGGACGGACGGGCGGGCGGGCGGCGGGTAGGTAGGTAGAGGATATGCACTTACTTTCTTTGATGTAATATTTTGTCGAGGGCGTGATATTGAGTCCAGCTGTCGTGTTAATGACCACATCGTGCAGCTGGCAGATTGTGGGGCTCCTTGAGTAAAAGAATGACCGGCACACACTTGCCTCTCCGCAGAGTAACCCACACTCAATTAAACTTCGGGCGTTTGTGACGTCAGACTGATACCCGGATGACGGCATGAAGCCGTTAAACGCACCATCTTTGGTCCAGGTTTGTTTACTATGGACTACAAAAGAAATGTGATATAAAACCCTAGCCATTGAATTAAAACTAATTTGTGCATATAAATATATGCGTTTTCATATCAGAATGTATTTGTAGAGGATCTTAGATGAGTACTCATTCATTATTGAATTTCTTAAACGAGTTGGCAAAATGATATAACGAGGGGCTCTTGCCGAGCATTATATCATTTGTGCTAACGAGTTTAATAAATTCAATAATGAATGAGAACGAATGTTAGATTCTATTTATCACATAACTCAATTGGGAATTGGATCATAGTCATTATCGATTTATTTGACAGCGCGTAGTAGGCTTATTTGCATACTTATATAGCTAGTGGTATATCGAAAGTATAGAATGGTGTGATTCCACTCCCACACAGTAAGTTATGTGATAAATTGTTTATCGGATTACAAACAAAACAGCTTATCTGGGAAAGATGGTCAAACTAAGCAGGTAGTTTGTGCATTTCAAGATGAGGATACGAATATCGGGTAAAGACTTCTAAGGTCTTGCGTGGTCCCGCCTTAATTCCATTAAGCGATGGGAAAGCCCATATTAGCAGGATTTTATAACTGATATTTCGACACTAAAACACGTTTAAAAAAACATTTTACTGACAAAATGCAATATCCTGTTTAAAATTACCTATTAAATGTTTTAATTTTACATTATGCAAACTTTCTAAGCTAAAATTAAGGTTTTATTTCATATCCCAGCCAACTCCATTTTCGCTTCCTGGAGAAGGGGTTGGATTGGGTATGAAAGTTAATACTCGGACCACGTAATGCTTGCGTCTAACTTCTTACTTTGGTAAGTGACACTTTTTCCAACATCAATGTTAGAAGTTAGATGAGTTGAATTGAGCTGATTTGGGTTTTAACGCGGAAAAACACAAAAAACACGTTATATTCGCAAACAGGAATGAGAACCCTCCATTTACATCTGGATAACAAAATTGCAGGATGTGCCTAGAACCTTCCCATCTGCATAACTGCAGAATATGCCTAGAACCTTCCCATCTGCATAACTGAAGAGATGCTGTAAATTATGTTGTAAACTCTCCATTCTTTTCGTTGGAACCACAGTCGGGTGTTTTCTACAATCACTCTTATAGCATCTGAAACAATACAGGAATGATGATGAACACATTTAAGGGTGCCCTCTGGTGAATATCAAAACAGATAGAATTTTTTATTTCCCTGTTTTTTATGAAGACTAACATATTACTAGTTAGTTTCTGGAAAGATAATGATGGGTCGGTGATTTAACTTTTTCGCAAAATTAATCTTTAGTAATACACTCTCACAGTGCGGTTTTAAATTCTGAATCAGCTGCAAATTGTGTATGGCAACTTACATGTGTGTAGTGTGGTTTGCAGAACAGGTATCGATTTTCCGTCTTTTTTAATGTAATAGATCATACTTTAGGACGAAAAATTAAGGGTTGGGGTATTTTTATCACCATCTGAAAAATTAGTACATCCCTTGTCATTACCCCACCCAGTTTACTATAAATTGCATTTTTAAATTTGTGATCCATAAATTTTTCATGATAAAGGAACAGATAACTTTTTGAGATATTTTGTCTACAATATATACAAGACCTGAGTATCAGAATGAAAAAATAAAAATTGGGGGTCGGTGTGCATATAAGAAAGATATTCAATAAAAACTGAGAAAAAAATGTGCTTTTTTAGATTTCGACGAGCTCTGACATATAACGGCATATGTCTGTAACAAATAATAGGAAAATACTTTTTATTCCTGTCTATGTATATGCTAACACATGTCTTTGTAATAAAGTTTAAATTAAGTGAATATCTTAAATGTTTTTTGAGAAATACCATATTTTGTACCCCTACCCCCCATTTTGGCTTATGTTAAAAATTGTCAATTTTGGGCACAACATGTGAGGTCAAAAAAAAAATCTAATTTTTTTTTAATATTTTTGCACTTAAATATCCCTATTGGGCATAAGTTTGTTACTGTATAATTATATTTTCCAGTTTTATTATAATTTTTGAAATATAACAAATGTAAATTTCCGGAAGTGCAAAAATCCAAAACCTCAGCAGAGGGCACCCTTAATAAACATGAGATAAATGTCAAAATTAACATTAATTCTGTGGGTGGGGGTAGTGGACGCCTTTCCCTTCTGCCTTGATAGGCAGTGGCCAAAATCTTGATCGTGAACCACACGGGGTTAGAAGTGAGAAGTAAGAAGTTAGTAGTTAGAAGTCAAAATAAAAAGTTGGTCGTTTGTAGTAACAGTTATAGTTATAGTTCTGGACGACGGACGGAAGGACGAACGGAAGGGCTGGCGGACGTTTGTACCGATGGTACTTTTAAGTGGTTTTATCTTTTTTAATATCAAATGATGACCACTTAAAGAATAATAGGCTTAAGATGTTGCGGAATAAATTGTATAGGATTTCTTTGTGTAAGCCATAACTCCAACGATCAGAGGTTGTGAACTTGCTTGCGGACGGACGTACTTACGGACGGGCGGACAGATAGACGTCGACGAACTGAGAGACTCGTAACAATATTTGTATATCAGAAATAATATAAGTTCGTCCGTTCGTCTCTCCTTCCTTCAGTCCGTTCGTCTGACAATTCCCATTTCAAAATCGATTTTAATATATGTAGTCTGTATTGACTACTGACCGTACCAAGTCGGTAACTCTTTATGTTAGGTATTGTCCTTTTCTTTGACATTTTAAATATGCGTCCCACCCTCCAACCACCACTCTCTCCCACCACCCTTCTCCCACCACCACTTCCGCAACGGCTGGAGCGATATTCGATTTTAAAGCCATACATATTAAATATGATTAAAAACATTAAATTGAATCCCCTTCTAAATAGTCAAACAAAATTCATCTTAATTAAAGAATTAAAATGGTTGTAAGCAAGGATTTATTTCCGTGACGCCTTTTTGTCGCATCAGTCATGCTTTTCTGTTTTTAAATATTGTACGCTGCTTAAAAAACTGTAAAAAAATGATTTAAATTAATAAATAAAACATTTATAACCAGTATCATGCGCCCTTTCATTTACTTTATGAATATGCATCAATCATACTTTAATTTTTAATTTTTAAAATAATTAAACATATCTGCAACTAATTGTTCATATTGACAGTATGTCGTCCACTCACCCATGTATATATTAAATGTGTTACATTCAGCGTCACAACTTTACAAATCGGCATCACATTTTGGCCTTTGTATTTGCAACGCTATTGTTTTATCATTGATTCTTTATTGGTATCCTTCATAACAGGCTCGGCGCAGTCGGTAGCGCGGCGGATTTGTAACCGGAGGCCCCGGGTTCAATCCTCCGTGGTGCCACTGAGTTCCGTCGGTGTGTTCTTGGGCAAGACACTTGACCTTAGCCTCGTCCGTCGGATTGGGACGTAAACCGGGCGGTCCCGTGTATCGGTCTATCCTCCGAGCACGTTAAAGAACCGTAGGAATCTATTCGATAATAAGAGTAGGGCAGGTTCCCGGATTCCTATGTATCCTTCCCCTCTCTCTGGGGCGGCTCTAAATAACCTATACTGTGTTGATGAGCCGTTAAACAACATTCAATTCAATTCTTAACATATACATTATAAAAGTTGACCAGAATATCCCATCAAAAAGAAACACAAATACATGCTTTTAAAACTCATAAATTCTAGCTTGTAAATGATAAACGTTCTTACCTAATTCAAGGAAACTAATTAAAGAAACCAACTGTTTTAAACACATGTTGAGATTTCCTGGCATGCTCCCCCATCCATCTAACACCGAGTCCGATCTAGTAATGAAATATGGCCGTATCATATTTCATATCGATTATATTATGGTATCTGCTTAAACTGACTGTAGGCAGTTTGGGGTAAAATAGAAAAGGCATTACAATTTTGTAAAAATGAATTAAAAAGGTTGTATGGCGACATCAGGAATGAACATTCCAGGAACACTCTGTATTTACATCCAGATAATATATGTCTTCTCTTCTACAGAACTGCAGAAATGCTGCAAATTCTATGTTAAACACTCATAATGTCGCTGGAGCCACGTACATTCTTTTCTGCCACCACTCAAGTATACCTGAAACAATACAGGGATGATGATGAAGACTTTTTATAACATGGCAACAATGACAACATGAACATGAATTCGGGGGGATTTTCCCACTCTGCCTCGATAAACAGTGGCCCTATTCTTGCCAGGGAAACAAAAGAGGCTTTATTTGACATGGTTTAACCATGCTTTTACTTGGCAAGGTATAAACATGCATTCGTCTAAAGCATGTATTCCGATAAAACGTGAATTGTTGATCTCGCTTATTTTGTTCAAAACTCTAATATAGGTTAATACATGCAGGACCATGGAACGTGCATCCGTTGTTAAACATTCATTGGTTTCCACGGGTACAAAAATCAACTTAAACAAGTTCGTGTCTGACACTAAGCTTATGCTACTTTTTGCGCATTTTTGAGTTTCAGTATTTAAAAGATATGCTAACAATTTGCAGTTTAGTTACTGTCATGACAATTTTCGCTTCGGTTATATCGATCTCTTAACGGTTGCCATTCGCAACAGCTCGATCAGTTCACGGAATCATATCTCAAATGTACCTAAAATGATTTCATATTGATTACGTTATAACATGGTGGCGTTCTATATTTCGACGAAAGGCACGTGCACTTAAAATCAATATTATCATCAACGTCATGCATCATCACGTGCTCAACGGTTATATTGTTTATATAGCAAATGTGTGTTGCGTTGCAAAACAGTCAAATGCACCAGTGCGTTACAAAACCGTTCAATGAACCGTTGCGTTACAAAACAATAAAATGCAGCGGTGCGTTACAAAACTGTTAATTCAATTGAAACGTTGAGTAAACTGCAGGTAGCAGCTCTATAAAGTGTCTTGAGCAGGATTTGAGCCGAAGACCAAACAGTCTGAATGAAACCTGTTATCACTTCCACTCTTGGTATGTGTTGATTTTGTCCAGCATTGCAACGCTACAAAGGAAACGTTGTGACTGGCTAAACAGAAACCTGTTTATCACATAATATGGCTTCTGGGAGTGTAATAACTCTATGACTTATTTCTTGTCATACAAAATTGTATTACAAATGCAAATGAGGACAGAATCAGTGTGATTGTATAATTATATCTACATTAAAACATGAAATCCCAATTGTTTGCATGGTATATCATACGATACGTTCGGACACTTTACCTAGTTATAAGTATTTGAAATCTTACTTTATAAAATGCAGATTAGTAACGTTAAATTTGTATTATTTTGTAGAGCGAACGCGTTACAATCGCGTAACGAAGCTGACGTCATGCAAACAACAAAACGACGTCATGATTGCCGCCGTATATAAGGTAAATTGACAACATTAAATTACATTCATGACTGTGTATTATTGACTTTAATAAACTCGGCGGAGCCTCGTATCCTATCGTTTTATCCAACTCGTTTATTAAAATCAATAATACACAGTCACTCATATAAGATCCTCTATATCACTTCACTCTTGGTAGGTGTTGATACTGTTCAGCATTGCAACGCTACAAAGAAAGCTGTGTGACTGATAAATATTAATGAACTTCGTTTTCAGTTACAAGTACATTTGCTCTACTTATTGATTATGCATGAAACATACACGTTTTGTTTCATTTAGCACGTTTTGTTTCATTTAAATAAAAAATGCTCCAACTTTTAAAAAACAAAATTGGTCGTATATTTACGAAAACCTTTAATAGAGAAGACCAAATAAACCAAAATGTCCGACTATGTCCTTGTATATGCTTCCTGTGTTTGTGGAAGTTTTGCTGAAATACGTAACTGTGTGGAATTCGTCATTTTTCACAACAGGAGTCTGCAACTGGTCTCACATTCTAGAGAATTATACCTTGTTGGTACTGATATTATTATATCTCTTTCTTTCTTAAATATAAGAAGAGGAAATAAAGAGAAAGATTTTGCAGTTTTACTTTTTGTCATACGAGATTATGTGAGATTTGAGTAAACGTAAAATCTCTACTTATAATTTTCCCTGCTTCAGCGTTGCTCATACCATTAATGACTTTTAAACCTGTTTAAAGACGTTGGCATCTGTTGTTGTTTCACAGTCTATACACAATTGGTTTAATCAAAAATCATCTCGAGGATTTATTGACATAATTAATTGTATTCATCTGATTTGAATATACCTCTGTTTGCTTGTCCAGCTTGTCGCTATCGTGTGTGGTGTTGCTTTTGTTTGAATCAATATCAGCTAATGCAGTAATGTTTGTCCAACTTGTCGCCATTGTGTGTGATGTTGATTTTCAGTATTGATATAAGCTAATGCAGTAATGGGGGTCATTGTAGTAATACATTCATTGTTTTCAGTCCTTTAAATTGAAAAAATCTGTATCAATATTTATTGTATGTGTATTCATACATACTAATCTTAAAGGCTCGACCCACATCCATGAAGCATTAAACACATATTAAACGCATGACATAGGAACGCTCCATATAACGCTACTGTTAGGTGATATTATAGTATTTTTTGAAAAGTAGCGTGTTGTAGAATCTTGTATTGACTCCGTAAACATGTCATATCTGCAAGACCTCACGAGAATCTTTAGATGTAACACAGTTAAATCGACCTCCAAAGAATAGTGATCTTATAAACTAGGCTTATTACGTAAACTTCCATTAGTTAAAACAAATGTTCGATGGTTCTACGATTCTGCATGTGAATACTAGTCTGTTTATAATTATTATTATTATTAATTAAGTAGATGTAGCAGCATCAGCAGCAGCAGTATCAGTAGCAGTAGCAGCAGCAGCAGCAGTAGCTGTAGCAGTAGCAGCAGCAGCAGCAGCAGCAGCAGCAGTAGCAGCAGCAGTAGCAGTAGCAGGAACAGTAGCAGTAGCAGTAGCAGTAGCAGCAGCAGTAGCAGAAGCAGCAGCAGTAGCAGTAGCAGCAGCAGTAGCGGTAGTAGTAATAGTAGTAGTAGTAGTAGTGGTAATATATTACGGTAGTAATCTATTACGGGTAAGTTTGAAGTACACATTTAGTAGTATATTACGGGTAAGTTTCAAGTACACATTATATAAATAGTTTGTCTCCATTTTCGTCAAGTTCAGGCCATCCGATCACCAGAACAACACACATATGTTTAGAGTTGGACCCATGGCTGTATGTTACCACTTCCAGTATAAGATGCAAACACCTACACATGATGTCCGAGTCAAATATACCGAACAAAAAACGTTTAGCACCATTTAGGGTCATAAGATTAAAAATATGAACATTGATATACACTACTCAACTTTTATAATCGGTCACCCAGGTTTTTGAAAAAAACACGAATACTAAAAACTGGAAATCACCGAAACACATACCACAACTTTATCAAGTTTGTCAACAAGGTTTTAGTCCAATCAAGGCAGATTAAGTTTTATAAATCGCTAGCGATATTTGTTAAACGACGCCAGTTGAAATTTCAAATGAAAATATGAATTATTAAAAAATATATAATCTTTTGAAAAGTGACCGATTATAAATGTTGAGTAGTGTAAGTGTTTGAAGATGTAAGAAATCCTAGGTAAGTATGTGATTTTCAAAATATCGTCTTATTTTATTATTTTATGTTCTCATATATGACTATAAAATATGCTGAGGAAAAGCTAGCTGACCCTTCTCATGCGGTACCCCTTTTGTCAACTTGTTAACGTTTGTGGTGTCGCAAACTTTACTTCTATTAATTATTGTAATTGTTATGTTTTTAGCATGCGTAGTTTTGGCTGACTGTTTTGTTAATGGTTCATTTACTCTTCGACTTTTATTTCTACTTTCATTTCAAAAAATATAGACTTTGATCTAATATTATGACATTTATAGCGATCTCCTATGGTATCACATGAAAGAAACAAGTAAAACCAAGAGGCTCAAGAGGGCCTGTATCGCTATATTGGCTATATGGAGTATTTGATGGGGAACACGACAACACCATTTGCAACTAGGCTTGGTATTGATCATTCCTGCCAAGTTTCACTGAAAATCCAACCAGGGGTTCAGAAAAATTGTCTGGATAAAGTTTGTGTATATTCGGCCATAACCCATTCATCCATAACAGCGATGATAGGCACAACTGGGCTTGGTACTCATCATCCCTGCCAAAATTCATTGAAATTCGGTCAGGAGTTCAGAAGAGACTAGTCTGGATAAAGTTTGTGTATCAAATACTTTAAAGGGCTATAACTCCGCAAAAATCATTCAACCGGAACACGGCGATGACATGAAAAACTAGGCCTGGTACTGATCAGCCATGCACAGTTTCACTGAAATCCGGTCAGGGATTCAGGAAAACTTACTCCGGACAAAATTTGTGTATTGAAACATTTAAAGGGCCATAACTCAGCCACACAGCTTTCGGCCAAAATACGACGTTGACATTCATAACTTGGCTTGGTACTGATCATCCCTGGAAAGTTTCGTTGAAATCCAGACATGGGTTCAAGAGAAATAGTCCAGATAATATGTGTGTAGTAAAACCTTAAAGGGCCGTAACTCTGCCAAAAATCATTCAAGCAGAACATAGTGATGATATGCACCACTAGGCCTGCTACTGGACATCCCTGTAAAGTTTCGCAGAAATCCGGCAAGGGGTTCAGGAAAAAATTCTGGACAAAGTTTGTGTATTAAAACCTTTAAAGGGCCATAATTCTGCCAAACATCATTCAAAAGGGCCATGATTCTGCCAAAAAATCATTCAACTGGAACACGGTGACGATATACATAACTAGATTTGGTACTGATAATCCCTGCAAAGTTTCATTAAAATCTAGCCAAATGAAAGCCCTATCGTCTTAATGAGGCAAAATACAGCATTTTAACTTAATCAAGGGCCGTAACTCCGCTGTTACTAACACGATTTGGCTGTTTTTCCAACTTGCTTACATTAAAATTAACAATCTTTGTAAGTTTAGTAAAGATCAAAATATAAATGAAGGTGCTAGAGTGTTCACAAAGCAGAATATAGCTTTTTTTTAGAAAAACAAGGGCCATAACTGTTTTTACTAATTTTACTTGGCTGGTTTTCGAATTCCTCCGAGTTTTTATTAATATTAACAATCTGTGCAAGTTTGGTAAAGATCAAATAATAAACGAAGGTGCTAGAGTGTTCATATGGCAGAATATGGAATGTTTCAGCAAATCAAGGGCCATAACCCTGTTGTTACTCATTTAATATTGCTAGTTTTTAAACTCGTCCGAGTTTTCATTAATAATAACAATCAGTGTAAGTTTGGTAAATATCAAATAATCAATGAAGGTGCTAGAGTGTTCACAAAGCAGAAAATGGCATTTTTCAGAAAAAACAAGGGCCATAACTCTGGTGTTTCTGACCGAATTTAGCTGATTTTCAAACTTGGCCAAGCTTTCATTGAGATCAAACAATAAATGAAGGTGCTAGAGTGTTCACAAGGCAGAAAATAGGATTTTTTTCAGAAAATCAAGGGCAATAACTCTGGTATTACTGACCCAGTTTAGCTGGTTTTCAAACTTGTCCAAGCTTTAATGGGTATTAACAATCTTTGCAAGATTGGTAAAGATCAAATAATAAATGACGGCGCTAGAGTGTTCACAAGGCTTAATAGGGCATTTTTCAGGAAAAAAACAAGGGTCATAACTCCGGTGAATTCAAACTTGTCCGAGCTTTGATTGATATAAAGACACTGGCAAAGTTTTATAAAGATCAGATTAATAATGAAGGCCCTAGAGCGTGCACAAGGCAAAAGTTAACGGACGACGGACGGACGACGGGCAATATTCGTCATCCCATAAGCTCTGCTGGCCTTCGGCTAATGAATAAATCAATATATGAATCCAATAGGTTGACGATCTGAAAAAAACTACAAATGCGATTACAAAAGAAGTAGTCTATTGTCGTAAAAAAGAAAACCGTATTGCCGTAAAAATGTGAAAATAGAAACTTAGCAAAGAAACATAGACAATTAGATGTAGAAATGGTATTTTAAACGTAGGTCGAAATACACACCGAGAAAGATAATGAAAACATCTTTTATTTGTTTACCATTATCGCCATCCCGTTTTTCCGTTAACCCGTAAATGCAATCGGAACTCTTCACAGATTTCCGTATTCGGATCATTCACTATTGATAGCGAATGACGGAAATCGACGAGGTTAGTCCGATTTCATTCGTGCCAATCCCGAAAACCTTGGCAATTTCAGGAAATGTTACGGAAATTATAATAAAATGACAAGACGTCATTGACTTATGTCATCACACATTATGACGTATGATTGAGAGTATCCAAGCGTCACTAGGGTTTGATTTTAATGAGACTGGGTTTACCGGCAGGCTTGTTTTGTGATTGACAGAAGTTCAGCGAGATCTTTAACGTGAATATGGTACGTCTCTCCTTCACAGAAACCAGCGGCTTTACATCCGTAGGAAGGATGGCATACTTTCACAGTACCTTTAACTATCTTGCACGAATAAGTTATATATCTAAGGGACGGCCATCGCATCTTTTTACCGCCACAGGCACAGTAACAGTATAATGAATTATAAAAAAACGTTATTTAACCAGTAGCTAACTGAATATAATTATTTAGAACAACACGAGCTCAAGAATGAGTAATAGATGGTTATAGGCCCCAAGATGATACTCACAGGTGTAGGAACAGCCTCCTCCGCCTGCGCCATAGATGGTTATAGGCCCCAAGATGATACTCACAGGTGTAGGAACAGCCTCCTTCGCCTGCTCCATAGATGGTTATAGGCCCCAAGATGATAATCACAGGTGTAGGAACAGCCTCCTCCGCCTGCTCCATAGATGGTTATAGGCCCCAAGATGATACTCACAGGTGTAGGAACAGCCTCCTCCGCAAGCTCCATAGATAGTTATAGGCCCCAAGATGATACTCACAGGTGTAGGAACAGCCTCCTTCGCCTGCTCCATAGATGGTTATAGGCCCCAAGATGATACTCACAGGTGTAGGAACAGCCTCCTGCGCCTGCTCCATATATGGTTATAGGCCCCAAGATGATACTCACAGGTGTAGGAACAGCCTCCTTCGCCTGCTCCCAATAATTTGACTGGCGTGTGGGTTTGGGGAAAGTATGTGGTTCGAGTTCAAAAAGTATGTTTACCCTATGTTGTATGTTATAGTCATCAATTATATGTCATGGGAGTGAGGATGGGGAGCATATTGTTCGCGGCGCTTGTTTCAGCAATAGGTTATTGAAACGTTTATTCAAAAAATGTTGGGCAAACCGATATTAACACATCGTGAAAATGTTATAGAAAACTATTGAGGCTAACCAGTGGGAACGCCAGGAACTAATTATTCAGCTTTTTAGATCATTTTGATTCTCCGCGACAGGGATTATTTTTTTAGTGTTTGCCGGACTATTTCATTAAAAAAATCACAAAACGCTGCCATTTCCTTTTTGTAAAAACGTCGATTCAGACCGCAGTTATCAATTTTACGCGTACCTAGTTTACAGGAGTGAACACTTTTTGTAAAATGTCAGTTTTGGATTACGTCATCAATACGTAGAATGTGTTTACACGTTGGTAAACGTTGAATCCACTGAGTTTTAATAGCGATATCTGATGCAGGGTTTTCACACTGGGATAAACAATTGGAAATATACACAGGTTAACGTAATGAAGGAAACAGTTGATTGTCTTAGAACTCTGCAGGCAAATAACACGTGAGTTCAATTGTGTACATGTACAACTCTTTTTGCAGTGTTTTCTTGAAATTTGACAAGCACATCGATGGTGGTAATGTTGAAAAACTGTGTAAATAGTAAACATAACTGGATCAGCCGTGACAGTTGTTGATTTCATTATTCATATGATTCCTCTCTCAGAATCATTCTTGTTTGTATAACAAGACCTGTAGCCATAGACATGAGGCCCTTCCAGGGGTGGTCCATGTTCCCTTGTTCCCTGACAATACAACCCGGTGATCCCCAAAACGTTTTGCTTTGTTCCCCAAAAATATGTTTCCTTGTTTCCCAAAACCGCTGGGAGACCCTCAGCCCTGAGCCCTGCGAAGGGGTACACCTTATGGTACGCCTGTAATGGCCAGTGTCAAACCCCACATATGCTGCATGGCCATGAAACACAGCAATTCTTAAGCCACATCCCTGCCACCCATTTCTCTACATTTAACCACAGGCAGCTGACGCATACCCTCCCCATGGACTTTTTACCCTTCTTTGAAGCGGCCTGTAAAAGGCGCATTCCCCACTCTCATTTCTTTTAAAAGCATGCAGACTTCTCCACTTTTTAAATTTACCTTGGAAATTTCATTCCCCATTTATGTATTCCACCCCCAATTAAGAGCAAAAGGCCCCTTCCCCCAAACTGGTAAAAAGGCCCTGCTGCCCCCACCACTAACCCCAACCCCCTTCCCCTCTCTTCTACGTCCCTCCCGCATATTTTCTCTACAAACCATTAAAATGTGTTCAATGAAATGCTAAATACTGCAACACTTGGTTTTCAATTAAAAACAAAATATACACTACATCCCAGTTCTATTTTATGTGATTGACTCTGCTAAAGTGATCTGTGTACCATGAACAGGGCTTTTTTACCTTATGTAACAGAGACACGACTAAAAGGCCTCTTTCCCAACTGAGAACTTGACTGTTTTTTCCTCAGTTGTGGCAGAAATATTTGCCAATCAGAAAGCAGCACCGTCTCAGAATTTGAGAAAAAGCATTAATTCTGCAATGTGTTTTTGTCTGTGGAGTCAGTTCTGACTGAGAAACAGTAATTATAATAACTGTTGGCTGAAAATATAAATAAAGTATAGTATTGTCAAATTTACTTAATTGGTAAAATCGTACATCTTTCCCAAAATGAGAAATAAGCTCGTCTTTTTTCCCCAAAATGGACAGGCCTGGGCCTCTTCCCAATTTTGTGGAAAAAAGCCCTGATGAACACATTTTCTAAGTAACAGTACATAGAAATAAGAATTGAATACATTGATC